>JAZAQT010000543.1:0-238000 GCA_036417435.1 Inia geoffrensis
TAGGGTACGAAAACGCTTAAGGGTTATCGTACGTTTGAGGGCACGAGTTAGTGTTTGTGTATTGGTTAAGATTAGGGCACGGGTTAGGGTAGGGCCTCGGAAGAGGGTCAGGTTTAGGGATGGGTTTAGGGTTAGGGTTAGGCAATGGGAGGGATTAGTGAACAGGGTAGGGCACGGCAACGGTTTAGTGTTAGCCTACGTTGGAGGCCATGGGTTAGTTTTGATGGACTGTTTAAAATTAGGACACGGGTGAGGGTAAATCTTCGGGTGAGTTTCAGGGTTAGGGTTGGGGTTAGGTTTAGGGTGAGTGAATGGAGAGGGATTAGGGTACAGGTTAGGGTACGGCTGCAGTTTCAGGTTAGCGTACGTGTGAGGGCACGGTTTAGTGATGGTGTATTGGTTAAGATTAGGTCACGGGTGAGGGTAAGGCTTCAGGTGAGGGTAAGGGTTAGGATTCGGGTTAGGGTTAGGGTTAGGGAATGGGGAGGGATCAGGTTACAGTTTAGGGTACGACAACGCTTAAGGGTTAGCGGACGTGTGAGGGCACAGATTAGTGTTGCTGTCCTGGTTAAGATTATGGCACGGGTGAGGGTAAGGGTTCGGGTGAGGTTCAGGTTTACGATTCGGGTTAGGGTTAAGGAATGGGGAGGGATTAGGGTTCAGTTCACGGTACAATGATGCTTAAGTGTTAGCGTACGTGTGAGGTCACTAGTTAGTGTTAGTGTACTGGTTACGATTAGGGCACGGGTGAGGGTAAGGCCTCGGAGGAGGGTCATGTTAAGGGTTTGGGTTAGGGTTATGGTTAGGGAATGGGGATTGATTAGGGTACAGCTTAGTGTACGGCAATGGTTTAGGGTTAGCTTACGTAAAAGGGCAAGGGTTAGTGTTGATGTACTGGTTAAAATTAGGTCACGCGTGAGGGTAAAGTTTAGGGTGAGTGTCAGGGTTAGGTTTCAGGTTAGGGTTAGGGTTAGGGAATGGAGAGGGATTAGGGTACAGGTTAGGGTACAGCTGCGGTTAAGTGTTAGCGTACGTGTGAGGGCACGAGTTAGTGTTGGTATCCTGGTTAAGATTAGGGCACGAGTGAGGGTAAGGCTTCGGGTGAGGGTCAGGGTTAGGATTCGGGTTAGGGTTAGTGTTAGGGAATGGAGAGGGATTAGGGTATAGGCTAGGGTACGACAACGCTTAAGGGTTCGCATAATTGTAAGGGCACGAGTTAGTGTTGGTGTACTGGTTAAGACAAGGGCACCGGTGAGGGTGGGGCCTCGGAAAAGGGTTACGTTCAGGGTTTGGGTTATGGTTAGGGTTAGGGAATGGGGAGGGATTAGGGTATAGGATAGGGTACGACAACAGTTAAGCGTTAGCGTCCATTTGAGGGCACGAGTTAGTGTTTGTTTACTGGTTAAGATTAGGGCACGGGTTAGGGTAAGGCCTCGGAAGAGGGTCAAGTTTAGGGATGGGGTTAGGGGTAGGGTTAGGCAATGGGAGGGATTAGGGAACAGGGTAGGGCACGGCAAAGGTTTAGTGCCATCCTTCGTTGGGGGGCATGAGTTAGTGTTGATGGACTGTTTAAAATTAGGACACGGGTGAGGGTAAATCTTCGCGTGAGTGTCAGCGTTAGGGTTCGGGTTAGGGTTAGCGTTAGGGAATGGAGAGGGATTAGGGTACAGGTTAGGGTACGGCTGCGGTGTAGGGTTAGCGTACGTGTGAGGGCACGGATTAGTGATGGTGTATTGGTTAAGATTAGGTCACGGGTGAGGGTAAGGCTTAGGGTGAGGCTCAGGTTTAGGAGTCGGGTTAGGGTTAGGGTTAGGGAATGAGGAGGGATTAGTGTACAATTTAGGGTATGACAACGCTTAAGGGTTAGCGTACGTGTGAAGGCACAAGTTAGTGTTGGTGTCCTGGTTAAGATTAGGGCACGTGTGAGGGTAAGGCTTCGGGTGAGGGTCAGGGTTAAGATTCGTGTTAAGGTTAGGTTTAGGGAATGGGGAGGGATTAGGGTACAGTTTAGGGTACGACAGTGTCTAAGGGTTACCGTTCGTGTGAGGGCAAGAGTTAGTGTTAGTGTCCTGGTTAAGATTAGGGCACGGGTGTGGGTAAGGCTTCGGGTGAGGGTCTGGGTTAGGATTCGGGTTAGGGTTAGGGTTAGGGAATGGGGAGGGATTAGGGTACAGTTTAGGGTACGACAGGCCTTAAGGGTTACCGTTCGTGTGGGGCAAGAGTTAGTGTTAGTGTCCTGGTTAAGATTAGGGCACGGGTGAGGGTAACGGTTCGGGTGAGGGTCAGGTTTACGATTCGGGTTAGGGTTAGGGTTAGGGAAAGGCGAGGGATTAGGGTACAGCTTAGGGTACGATTACGCTAAGGGTTAGCGTACGTGTGAGGTCACTAGTTAGTGTTAGTGTACTGGTTACGATTAGAGCACGGGTGAGGGTAAGGCCTCGGAAGAGGGTCACGTTAAGGGTTTGGGTTAGGGTTATGGTTAGGGAATGGTGATTGATTAGAGTACAGGTTAGGGTACGGCAATGGTTTAGGGTTAGCCTACGTAAGAGGGCAGGGGTTAGTGTTGATGTACTGGTTAAAATTAGGACACGGGTGAGGGTAAAGTTTAGGGTGAGTGTCAGAGTTAGGTTTCAGGTTAGGGTTAGGGTTAGGCAATGGAGAGGGATTAGGGTACAGGTTATGGTACAGCTGCGGTTTAGTG
The DNA here is from genome assembly GCA_036417435.1 of Inia geoffrensis. Lineage (NCBI taxonomy): Eukaryota > Metazoa > Chordata > Mammalia > Artiodactyla > Iniidae > Inia > Inia geoffrensis. Next base: position 2,702 of record JAZAQT010000543.1, read on the forward strand.
TTAGCGGAGGTGTGAGGGCATGATTTAGTGTTGGTGTCCTGGTTAAGATTAGGGCACGGGTGAGGTTAGGGCTTCGGGTGAGGGTCAGGGTTAGGATTCGGGTTAGTGTTAGGATTCGGGAATGGAGAGGGATTAGGGTACAGGCTAGGGTTCGACAACGCTTAAGGGTTCACATAAATGTGAGGGCACGAGTTAGTGTTGGTTTGCTAGTTAAGACAAGGGCACCGATGAGGGTAAGGCCTCGGAAAAGGGTCACATTCAGGGTTTGGGTTATGGTTAGTGTTAGGGAATGGGGAGGGATTAGGGTACAGGATAGGGTACGACAACGCTTAAGGGATAGCGTACTTTGAGGGCACGAGTTAGTGTTTGCATACTGGTTAAGATTAGGGCATGGGTTGGGGTAGGGCCTCGGAAGAGGGTCAGGTTTAGGGATGGGGTTTGGGTTAGGGTTAGGCAATGGGAGGGATTAGGGAACACGGTAGGGCACGGCAAGGGTTTAGTGTTATCCTTCGTTGGAGGGCATGAGTTAGTGTTGATGGACTGATTAAAATTAGGACACGGATGAGGGTAAATCTTCGGGTGAGTGTCAAGGTTAGGGTTTGTGTTAGGGTTAGGGTTAGGGAATGGAGAGGGATTAGGGTACAGGTTAGGGTACGGCTGCAGTTTAGGGTTAGCGTACGTGTGAGGGCACGGTTTAGTGATGGTGTATTGGTTAAGATTAGGTCACGGGTGAGGGTAAGGCTTAGGGTGAGGCTCAGGGTTAGGATTCGTGTTAGGGTTAGGGTTAGGGAATGGGGAGGGGTTAGGGTACAATTTAGGATATGACAACGCTTAAGGGTTAGCGTACGTGTGAGGGCACGAATTAGTATTGGTGTCCTGGTAAAGATTAGGGCACGGTTGAGGGTAAGGCTTCAGGTGAGGGTCAGGGTTAGGATTCGTGTTAGGGTTAGGGTTAGGGAATGGGGAGGGATTAGGGTACAGTTTAGGGTATGACAAGGCTTAAGGGTTAACGTACGTGTGAGGGCACGAATTAGTGTTGGTGTGCTGGTTAAGATTAGGGCACGGGTGAGTTTAAGGATTCGTGTGAGGGTCAGGTTTACGATTCGGTTTAGGGTTGGGTTAGGGAATGAAGAGGGATTAGGGTACAGTTTAGGGTACGACAGTGCTTAAGGGTTACCGTTCGTGTGAGGGCAAGAGTTAGTGTTAGTGTCCTGGTTAAGATTAGGGCACAGGTGAGGGTAAGGTTTCGGGTGAGGGTCAGGTTCATGATTCGGGTTAGGGTTAGGGTTAGGGAAAGGGGAGGGATTAGGGTACAGTTTAAGGTACGATGACACTTAAGGGTTAGCGTACGTGTGAGGTCACTAGTTAGTGTTAGTGTACTGGTTACAATTAGGGGACGGGTGAGGGTAAGGCCTCGGAAGAGGGTCACATTAAGGGTTTGGGTTAGGGTTATGGTTAGGGAATGGGGATTGATTAGGGTACAGTTTAGGGCACGGCAATGGTTTAGGGTTAGGCTACGTTAAAGGGCATGGGTTAGTGTTGATGTACTGGTTAAAATTAGCACACGGGTGAGGGTAAAGTTTAGGGTGTGTGTCAGGGTTAGGATTCTGGTTAGGGTTAGGGTTAGGGAATGGGGAGTGATTAGGGTACAGTTTAGGGTACGACAGTGCTTAAGGGTTACCGTTCGTTTGAGGGCAAGTGTTAGTGTTAGTGTCCTGGTTAAGATTAGGGCACGGGTGAGGGTAAGGCTTTGGGTAAGGGTCAGGGTTAGGATTCGGGTTAGGGTTAGGGTTAGGGAATGGGGAGGGATCAGGTTACAGTTTAGGGTGCGACAACGCTTAAGGGTTAGCGTACGTGTGAGTGTACAGATTAGTGTTGTTGTGCTGGTTAAGATTAAGGCACGGGTGAGGGTAAGGGTTGGGGTGAGGGTCAGGTTTACGATTCGGTTTAGGGTTAGCGTTAGGGAATGGGGAGGGATTAGGGTTCAGTTTACGGTACGATGACGCTTAAGGGTTAGCGTACCTGTGAGGTAACTAGTTAGTGTTAGTGTACTGGTTACGATTAGTGCACGGGTGAGGGTAAGGCCTCGGAAGAGGGTCACGTTAAGGGTTTGGGTTAGGGTTATGATTAGGGAATGGGGAATGATTAGGGTATAGGTTATGGTACGGCAATGGTTTAGGGTTAGCCTACGTAAGAGGGCATGCGTTAGTGTTGATGTACTGGTTAATATTAGTACACGGCTGAGGGTAAAGTTTAGGGTGAGTGTCAGGGTTAGGTTTCAGGTTAGGGTTATGGTTAGGGAATGGAGAGCGATTAGGGTACAGGTTAGGGTACAGCTGCGGTTTAGGGTTAGCGTACGTGTGAGGGCACGAGTTAGTGTTGGTGTCCTGGTTAAGATTAGGGCATGGGTGAGTGTAAGGCTTTGGGTGAGCGTCAGGGTTAGGATTTGGGTTAGGGTTAGGGTTAGGGAATGGAGAGGGATTAGGGTACAGGCTAGGGTACGACAACGCTTAAGGGTTCGCATAATTGTGAGGGCACAAGTTAGTGTTGGTGTACTGGTTAAGACAAGGGCACCAGTGAGGGTAAGGCCTCGGAAAAGGGTCACTTTCAGGGTTGGGGTTCGGGTTAGGGTTAGGGAATGGGGAGGGATTAGTGTGCAGGATAGGGTACAACAACGCTTAAGGGTTAGTGTACGTTTGAGGACATGAGTTAGTGTTTGTGTACTGGTTAAGTTTAGGGCATGAGTTAGGGTAGGGCCTCGGAAGAGGGTCAGGTTTAGGGATGGGGTTACGGTTAGGGTTAGGCAATGGGAGGGATTAGGGAACAGGGTAGGTCACGGCAACGATTTAGTGTTAGCCTACGTTGGAGGGCATGGGTTAGTGTTGATGGACTGTTTTAAATTAGGACACGGGTGAGAGTAAATCTTCGGGTGAGTGTCAGGGTTAGGGTTCGGGTTAGGGTTTGGTTTAGGGAATGGAGAGGGATTAGGGTACAGGTTAGGGTACGGCTGCGGTTTATGGTTAGCGTACGTGTGAGGGCACGGTTTAGTGATGGAGTATTGGTTAAGATTAGGTCACGGGTGAGGGTAAGGCTTAGGGTGAGGCTCAGGGTTAGGAGTCGGGTTAGGGTTAGGGTTATGGAATGGAGAGGGATTAGGTTATAGGCTAGGGTACGACAACGCTTAAGGGTTCGCATAATTGTGAGGGCACGAGTTAGTGTTGGTGTACTGGTTAAGACAAGGGCACCGGTGAGGGTGAGGCCTCGGAAAAGGGTTACGTTCAGGGTTTGGATTATGGTTAGGGTTAGGGAATGGGGAGGGATTAGGGTATAGGATAGGGTACGACAACACTTAAGCGTTAGCGTACATTTGAGGGCACGAGTTAGTGTTTGTTTACTGGTTAAGATTAGGGCACGGGTTAGGGTAGGGCCTCGGAAGAGGGTCAGGTTTACGGATGGGGTTAGGGTTAGGGTTAGGCAATTTGAGGGATTAGGGAACAGGGTAGGGCACGGCAACGGTTTAGTGTTATCCTTCGTTGGGGGGCATGAGTTAGTGTTGATGGACTGTTTAAAATTAGGACACGGGTGAGGGTAAATCTTTGGGTGAGTGTCAGGGTTAGGGTTCGGGTTAGGGTTAGGGTTAGGGAATGGAGAGGAATTAGGGTACAGTTTAGGGCACGGCTGCGGTTTAGGGTTAGCGTACGTGTGCGGGCACAGTTTAGTGATGGTGTATTGGTTAAGATTAGGTCACGGGTGAGGGTAAGGCTTAGGGTGAGGCTCAGTGTTAGGATTCGTGTTAGGGTTAGGGTTAGGGAATGGGGAGGGATTAGGGTACAATTTAGGGTATTACAACGCTTAAGGGTTAGCGTACGTGTGAGGGCATGAGTTAGTATTGGTGTCCTGGTTAAGATTAGGGCACGGGCGAGGGTAAGGCTTCAGGTGAGGGTCAGGGTTAGGATTCGGGTTAGGGTTAGGGTTAGGGATTGGGGAGAGATTAGGCTACAGTTTACGGTACGACAACGCTTAAGGGTTAACGTACGTGTGAGGGCACGAATTAGTGTTGGTGTGCTGGTTAAGATTAGGGTACGGGTGAGTTTAAGGATTCGGGTTATGGTCAGGTTTTCGATTCGGGTTACGGTTAGGGTAAGGGAATGGGGAGTGATTAGGGTACAGTTTACTGCCGACAGTGCTTAAGGGTTATCGTTCGTGTGAGGGGAAGAGTTAGTGTTAGTGTCCTGGTTAAGATTAGGGCACGGGTGATGGTAAGGCTTCAGGTGAGGGTCAGGGTTAGGATTCGGGTTAGGGTTAGGGTTAGGGAATGAGGAGGGATTAGGGTACAGTTTAGGGTACGACAGTGCTTAAGGCTTACCGTTCGTGTGAGGGCAAGTGTTAGTGTTAGTGTCCTGGTTAAAATTAGGGCACGGGTGAGGGTAAGGGTTCGGGTGAGCGTCAGGTTTAAGATTCGAGTTAGGGTTATGGTTAGGGAATGGGGAAGGATTAGGGTACACTTTAGGTTACGATGATGCTTAAGGGTTAGCGTACGTGTGAGGTCACTAGTTAGTGTTAGTGTACTGGTTACGATTAGGGCACGGGTGAGGGTAAGGCCTCGGAAGAGGGTCACGTTAAGGGTTTGGGTTAGGGTTATGGTTGGGGAATGGGGATTGATTAGGCTACAGGTTAGGGTACGGCAATGATTTAGGGTTAGCCTACGTAAAAGGGCATGGGTTAGTGTTGATGTACTGGTCAAAATTAGGACACGGGTGAGGGTAAAGTTTAGGGTGAGTGTCAGTGTTAGGTTTCAGGTTAGGGTTAGGGTTAGGTAATGGAGAGGGATTAGGGTACAGGTTAGGGTACAGCTGCGGTTTAGTGTTAGCGTACGTGTGAGGGCACAAGTTAGTGTTGGTGTCCTGGTTAAGATTAGGTCACGGGTGAGGGTAAGGCTTCGGGTGAGGGTCAGGGTTAGGATTCGGGTTAGGGTTAGGGTTAGGGAATGGACAGGGATTAGAGTACAGGCTAGGGTACGACAACGCTTAAGGGTTCGCATAATTGTGAGGGCACGAGTAAGTGTTGGTGTACTGGTTAAGACAAGGTCACCGGTGAGAGTAAGGCCTCGGAAAAGGGTCACGTTCAGGGTTTGGGTTAGGGTTAGTGTTAGGGAATGGGGAGGGATTAGGGTGCAGGATAGGGTACGACGATGCTTAAGGGTTAGCGTACGTTTGAGGGCACGAGTTAGTGTTTGTGTACTGGTTAAGATTAGGGCATGGTTTAGGGTAGGGCCTCGGAAGAATGTCAGGTTTAGGAATGGGGTTAGGGTTAGGGTTAGGCAATGGGAGGTATTAGGGAACAGGGTAGGGCACGGCAACGGTTTAGTGTTAGCCTACGTTGGAGGGCATGGGTTAGTGTTGATGGACTGTTAAAAATTAAGACACGGGTGAGGGTAAATCTTTGGGTGAGTGTCAGGGTTAGGGTTCGGGTTAGGGAATGGAGAGGGTTTAAGGTACAGGTTAAGGTACAGCTGCGGTTTAGGGTTAGCGTACATGTGAGGGCACGGTTTAGTGATGGTGTATTGGTTAAGATTAGTTCACGGGTGAGGGTAAGGCTTAGGGTGAGGCTCAGGGTTAGGAGTCGTGTTAGGGTTAGGGTTAGGGAATGGGGAGGGATTAGGGTACAGGTTAGGGTACAGCTGCCGTTTAGGGTTAGCGTACGTGTGAGGGCACGAGTTAGTGTTTGTTTACTGGTTAAGATTAGTGCATGGGTTGGGTAGGGCCTCGGAAGAGGGTCAGGCTTAGGGATGGGGTTAGGGTTAGGGTTAGGCAATGGGAGGGATTAGGTACAGGGTAGGGCACGGCAACGGTTTAGTGTTATCCTTCGTTGGAGGGCATGAGTTAGTGTTGATGGACTGTTTAAAATTAGGACATGGGTGAGGGTAAATCTTCGGGTGAGTGTCAGGGTTAGGGTTCGTGTTAGGGTTAGGGTTAGGGAATGGAGAGGGATTAGGGTACAGGTTAGGGTACGGCTGCGGTTTATGTTTAGCGTACGTGTGAGGGCACGGTTTAGTGATGGTGTATTGGTTAAGATTAGGTCACGGGTGAGGGTAAGGCTTAGGGTGAGGCTGAGGGTTAGGATTCGTGTTAGGGTTAGGGTTAGGGAATGGGGAGGGGTTAGGGTACAATTTAGGATATGACAACGCTTAAGGGTTAGCGTACGTGTGAGCGCACGAGTTAGTATTGGTGTCCTGGTTAAGATTAGGGCACGGTTGAGGGTAAGGCTTCAGGTGAGGGTCAGGGTTAGGATTCGTGTTAGGGTTAGGGTTAGGGAATGGGGTGGGATTAGGGTACAGTTTAGGGTACTACAACGTTTAATGGTTAACGTACGTGTGAGGGCACGAATTAGTGTTGGTGTGCTGGTTAAGATTAGGGCACGGGTGAGTTTAAGGATTCGTGTGAGGGTCAGGTTTACGATTCGGTTTAGGGTTAGGGTTAGGGAATGGGGAGGGATTAGGGTACAGTTTAGGGTACGACAGTGCTTAAGGGTTACCGTTCGTGTGAGGGCAAGAGTTAGTGTTAGTGTCCTTGTTAAGATTAGGGCACGGGTGAGGGTAAGGGTTCGGGTGAGGGTCAGGTTTACGATTCGGGTTAGGGTTAGGGTTAGGGAAAGGGGAGGGATTAGGGTACAGTTTAAGGTACGATGACACTTAAGGGTTAGCGTACGTGTGAGGTCACTAGTTAGTGTTAGTGTACTGGTTACAATTAGGGCACGGGTGAGGGTAAGGCCTCGGAAGAGGGTCACATTAAGGGTTTCGGTTAGGGTTATGGTTAGGGAATGGGGATTGATTAGGGTACAGTTTAGGGTACGGCAATGGTTTAGGGTTAGCCTACGTTAAACGGCATGGGTTAGTGTTGATGTACTGGTTAAAATTAGGACACGGGTGAGGGTAAAGTTTAGGGTCTGTGTCAGGGATAGGATTCGGGTTAGGTTTATTGTTAGGGAATGGAGAGGGATTAGGGTACAGGCTAGGGTACGACAACGCTTAAGGGTTCGCATAATTGTGAGGGCACGAGTTAGTGTTGGTGTACTGGTTAAGACAAGGAAACCGGTGAGGGTAAGGCCTCGGAAAAGGGTCACGTTCAGGGTTTGTGTTAGGGTTAGGGATAGGGAATGGGGAGGGATTAGGGTGCAGGATAGGGTACGACAACGCTTAAGGGTTAGCGTACGTTTGAGGGCACGAGTTAGTGTTTGTGTACTGGTTAAGATTAGGGCATGGGTTAGGGTAGGGCCTCGGAAGAGGGTCAGGTTTAGGGATGGGGTTAGGGTTAGGGTTAGACAATGGGAGGGATTAGGGAACAGGGTAATGCACGGCAACGGTTTAGTGTTATCCTTCGTTGGAGGGCATGAGTTAGTGTTGATGGACTGTTTAAAATTAGGACACGGGTGAGGTTAAATCTTCGGGTGAGTGTCAGGGTTAGGGTTCGGGTTAGAGTTCGGGTTAGGGAATGGAGAGGGATTAGGGTACAGGTTAGGGTACGGCTGCGGTTTAGGGTTAGCGTACATGTGATGGCAGGGTTTACTGATGGTGTATTGGTTAAGATTAGGTCACGGGTGAGGGTAAGGCTTAGGGTGAGGCTAAGGGTTAGGATTCGTGTTAGTGTTAGGGTTAGGGAATGGGGAGGTATTAGGGTACAATTTAGGGTATGACAACGCTTAAGGGTTAGCGTACGTGTGAGGGCACGAGTTAGTATTGGTGTCATGGTTAAGATTAGGGCACGGGTGAGGGTAAGGCTTCAGGTGAGGGTCAGGGTTAGGATTCGGGTAAGGGTTCGGGTTAGGGAATGGGGAGGGATTAGGGTACAGTTTAGGGTACGACAACACTTAAGGGTTAACGTACGTGTGAGGGCACAAATTAGTGTTGGTGTGCTGGTTCAGATTAGGACACGGGTGAGTTTAAGGATTCGGGTGAGGGTCAGGTTTACGATTCGGGTTAGGGTTAGGGTTAGGGAATGGGGAGTGATTAGGGTACAGTTTAGGGTACGACAGTGCTTAAGGGTTACTGTTCGTTTGAGGGCAAGTGTTAGTGTTAGTGTCCTGGTTAAGATTAGGGCACGGGTGAGGGTAAGGCTTTGGGTAAGGGTCAGGGTTAGGATTCGGGTTAGGGTTAGGGTTAGGCAATGGGAGGGATTAGGGAACAGGGTAGGGCACTGCAACGGTTTAGTCTTAGCTTACATTGGAGGGCATGGGTTAGTGTTGATTGACTGTCTAAAATTAGGACACGGGTGAAGGTAAATCTTTGGGTGAGTGTCAGGGTTAGGATTCGTGTTAGGGTTAGGGTTAGGGAATGGGGAGGGATTAGGGTACAGTTTAGGGTACGAGAGTGCTTAAGGGTTATCGTTCGTGTGAGGGCAAGAGTTAGTGTTAGTGTCCTGGTTAAGATTAGGGCATGGGTGAGGGTAAGGCTTCAGGTGAGGGTCAGGGTTAGGATTCGGGTTATGGTTAGGGTTAGGGAAAGGGGAGGGATTAGGGTAGAGTTTAGGGTACGATGACGCTTAAGGGTTAGCGTAAGTGTGAGGTCACTACTTAGTGTTAGTGTACTGGTTACAATTAGAGCACGGGTGAGGGTAAGGCCTCGGAAGAGAGTCACGTTAAGGGTCTGGGTTAGGGTTATGGTTAGGGAATGGGGATTGATTAGGGTACAAGTTAGGGTACGGCAATGGTTTAGGGTTAGCCTACGTAAGAGGGCATGTGTTAGTGTTGATGTACTGGTTAAAATTAGGACACGGTGAGGGTAAAGTTTAGGTTGACTGTCAGTGTTAGGTTTCAGGTTAGGTTTAGGGTTAGGGAATGGAGAGGGATTAGGGTACAGGTTATGGTACAGCTGCGGTTTAGCGTTAGCGTACGTGTGAGGGCACGAGTTAGTGTTGGTGTCCTGGTTAAGATTAGGGCACGGGTGAGGGTAAGGCTTCGGGTGAGGGTCAGGGTTAGGATTCGGGTTAGGGTTAGGGTTAGGGAATGGACAGGGATTAGGGTACAGCCTAGGGTACGACAACGCTTAAGGGTTCCCATAATTGTGAGGGCACGAGTTAGTGTTGGTGTACTGTTTAAGACAAGGTCACCGGTGAGAGTAAGGCCTCGGAAAAGGGTCACGTTCAGGGTTTGGGTTAGGGTTAGTGTTAGGGAATGGGGAGGGATTAGGGTGCAGGATAGGGTACGACAATGCTTAAGGGTTAGCGTACGTTTGAGGGCACGAGTTAGTGTTTGTGTACTGGTTAAGATTAGGGCATGGGTTAGGGTTGGGCCTCGGAAGAATGTCAGGTTTAGGAATGGGGTTAGGGTTAGGGTTAGGCAATGGGAGGTATTAGGGAACAGGGTAGGGCACAGCAACGGTTTAGTGTTAGCCTACGTTGGAGGGCATGGGTTAGTGTTGATGGACTGTTAAAAATTAGGACACGGGTGAGGGTAAATCTTTGGGTGAGTGTCAAGGTTAGGGTTCGGGTTAGGGTTCGGATTAGGGAATGGAGAGGGTTTAAGGTACAGGTTAAGATACGGCTGCGGTTTAGGGTTAGCGTACATGTGAGGGCACGGTTTAGTGATGGTGTATTGGTTAAGATTAGTTCACGGGTGAGGGTAAGGCTTAGGGTGAGGCTCAGGGTTAGGATTCGGGTTAGGGTTAGGGTTAGGGAATGGGGAGGGATTATGGTAAAATTTATTGTATGACAACGTTTAAGGTTTAGCGTACGTGTGATGGCACAAGTTAGTGTTGGTGTCCTGGTTAAGATTAGGGCACGGGTGAGAGTAAGGCTTCGGGTGAGGGTCAGGGTTAGGATTCGTGTTAGGGTGAGGGTTAGGGAATGGGGAGGGATTAGGGTAAAGTTTAGGATACGACAGAGCTTAAGGGTTACCGTTCGTGTGAGGGCAAGAGTTAGTGTTAGTGTCCTGGTTAAGTTTAGGGCACGGGTGAGGGTACGGCTTCAGGTGAGGGTCAGGTTTAGGATTCGGGTTACGGTTAGGGTTAGGGAATGGGGAGGGATTAGGGTACAGTTTAGGGTACGACAACGCTTAAGGGTTAGCGTACGTGTGAGAGCATGAATTAGTGTTGGTGTGCTGGTTAAGATTAGTGCACGGGTGAGGGTAAGGATTCGGGTGAGGGTCAGGTTTACGATTCGGGTTAGGGTTAGGTTTAGGGAATGTGGAGGGATTAGGGTACAGTTTAGGGTCCGATGACGCTTAAGGGTTAGCGTACGTGTGAGGTCACTAGTTAGTGTTAGTGTACTGGTTACGATTAGGGCACGGGTGAGGGTAAGGCCTTGGAAGAGGGTCACGTTAAGAGTTTAGGTTAGGGTTATGGTTAAGGAATGGGGATTGATTAGGGTACAGGTTAGGGTACGGCAATGGTTTAGGGTTAGCCTACGTAAGAGGGCATGGGTTAATGTTGATGTACTGGTTAAAATTAGGACATGGGTGAGGGTAAAGTTTAGGGTGAGTGTCAGGGTTAGGTTTCAGGTTAGGGTTAGGGTTAGGGAATGGAGAGGGTTTAGGGTACAGGTTAGGGTACAGCTGAGGTTTAGGGTTAGTGTACATGTGAGGCCAAGAGTTAGTGTTGGTGTCCTGGTTAAGATTAGGGCACGAGTGAGGGTAAGGCTTCGGGTGAGGGTCAGGGTTAGGATTCGTGTTAGGGTTAGGTTTAGGGCATGGAGAGGGATTAGGGTACAGGCTAGGTTACGACAACGCTTAAGGGTTTGCATAATTGTGAGGGCACGAGTTAGTGTTGGTGTACTGGTTAAGACAAGGGCACCGGTGAGGGTGAGGCCTCGGAAAAGGGTCACGTTCAGGGTTTGGTTTAAGGCTAGGGTTAGGAAATGGGGAGGGATTAGGGTACAGGATAGGACACGACAACGCTTTAGTGTTAGCGTACGTTTGATGGCACGAGTTAGTGTTTGTGTACTGGTTAAGGTTAGGGCATGGGTTAGGGTAGGGCCTCGGAAGAGGGTCCGGTTTAGGGATGGGGTTAGGGTTAGGGTTAGGCAATGGGAGGGATTAGGGAACAGGGTAGGGCACGGCAACGGTTTAGTGTTAGCCTACGTTGGAGGGCATGTGTTAGTGTTGATGGACTGTTTAAAATTAGGACACGGGTGATGGTAAATCTTCGGGTGAGTGTCAGGGTTAGGGTTTAGGTTAGGGTTAGGGTTAGGGAATGGAGAGGGATTAGGGTACAAGTTAGGTTACGGCTGCGGTTTAGGGTTAGCGTACGTGTGAGGGCACGGTTTAATGATGGTGTATTGGTTAAGATTAGGACACGGGTGAGGGTAAGGCTTAGGGTGAGGCTCAGGGTTAGGAGTCGGGTTACGGTTAGGGTTACGGAATGGGGAGGGATTAGTGTACAATTTAGGGTATGACAACACTTAAGGGTTAGCGTACGTGTGAGGGCATGAGTTAGTGTTGGTGTCCTGGTTAAGATTAGGGCACGGGTGAGGGTAAGGCTTCGGGTGAGGGTCAGGGTTAGGATTCGTGTTAGGGTTAAGTTTAGGGAATGGGGAGGGATTAGGGTACAGTTTAGGGTACGACAGTGCTTAAGGGTTACCGTTCGTGTGAGGGCAAGAGTTAGTGTTAGTGTCCTGGTTATGATTAGGGCACGGGTGAGGGTAAGGGTTCGGGTGAGGGTCAGGTTTACGATTCGGGTTACGGTTAGGGTTAGGGAAAGGGGAGGGATTAGGGTACAGTTTAGGGTACGATGACGCTGAAGGGTTAGCGTACGTGTGAGGTCACTAGTTAGTGTTAGTGTACTGGTTACAATTAGGGCACGGGTGAGGGTAAGGCCTCGGAAGAGGGTCACGTTAAGGGTTTTTGTTAGGGTTATGGTTAGGGAATGGGGATTGATTAGGGTACAGGTTAGGGTACGGCAATGGTTTAGGGTTAGCCTACGTAAGAGGGCATGGATTAGTGTTGATGTACTGGTGAAAATTAGGACACGGGTGAGGGTAAAATTTAGGGTGAGTGTCAGTGTTAGGTTTCAGGTTAGGGTTAGGGTTAGGTAATGGAGAGGGATTAGGGTACAGGTTATGGTACAGCTGCGGTTTAGGGTTAGCGTACGTGTGAGGGCATGAGTTAGTGTTGGTGTCCTGGTTAAGATTAGGGCACGGGTGAGGGTAGGGCTTCGGGTGAGGATCAGTGTTAGGATTCGGTTTAGGTTTAGGGTTAGGGAATGGAGAGGGATTAGGGTACAGTTAAGGGTATGAAGATGCTTAAGGGTTAGCGTACGTGTGAGGTCACTAGTTAGTTTTAGTGTACTGGTCACGATTAGGGCACGGGTGAGGGTAAGGCCTCAGAAGAGGGTCACGTTAAGGGTTTGGGTTCGGGTTATGGTTAGGGAATGGGGATTGATTAGGGTACAGTTTAGTGTACGGCAATGGTTTAGGGATAGCCTACGTAAAAGGGCATGGGTTAGTGTTGATGTACTGGTTAAAATTAGGACAAGGGTGAGGGTAAAGTTTAGGGTGAGTGTCAGGGTTAGGTTTCAGGTTAGGGTTAGGCTTAGGGAATGGGGAGGGATTAGGGTACAGTTTAGGGTACGACAACGCTTAAGGGTTAACCTACGTGTGAGGGCACGAATTAGTGTTGGTGTGCTGGTTAAGATTAGGGCACGGGTGAGTTTAAGGATTCGGGTGAGGCTCATTTTTACGATTCGGGTTAGGGTTAGTGTTAGGGAATGTGGAGTGATTAGGGTACAGTTTAGGGTACGACAGTGCTTAAGTGTTACCGTTCGTGTGAGGGCAAGAGTTAGTGTTAGTGACCTGGTTAAGATTAGGGCACGGGTGAGGGTACGGCTTCAGGTGAGGGTCAGGGTTAGGATTCGGGTTAGGGTTAGGGAATTGGGAGGGATTAGGGTACAGTTTAGGGTACGACAACGCTTAAGGGTTAGCGGACGTGTGTGGCCACGAATTAGTGTTGATGTGCTGGTTAAGATTAGGGCACGGGTGAGGGTAAGGGTTCGGGTGAGGGTCAGGTTTACGATTCGGGTTAGGGTTAGGTTTAGGGAATGGGGAGGGATTAGGGTAAAGTTTAGGGTACGATGATGCTTAAGGGTTAGCGTACGTGTGAGGACACTCGTTAGTTTTAGTGTACTGGTCACGATTAGGGCACGGGTGAGGGTAAGGCCTCGGAAGATGGTCACGTTTAGGGTTTTGGTTAGGGTTATGGTTAGGGAATGGGGATTGATTAGGGTACAGGTTAGGGTACGGCAATGGTTTAGGGTTAGCCTACGTAAGACGGCATGGGTTAGATTTGATGTACTGGTTAAAATTAGAACACGGGTGAGGGTAAAGATTAGGGTAAGTGTCAGTTTTAGGTTTCAGGTTAGGGTTAGGGTTAGTGAATGGAGAGGGATTAGGGTACAGGTTAGGGTACAGCTGCGGTTTAGGGTTAGCGTACGTGTGAGGGCACGTGTTAGTGATGGTGTCCTGGTTAAAATTAGGGCACGGGTGAGGGTAAGGCTTCGAGTGAGGGTCAGGGTTAGGATTCGGGTTGGGTTAGGATTAGGGAATGGAGAGGGATTAGGGTACAGGCTAGGGTACGACAACGCTTAAGGGTTCGCATAATTGTGAGGGCACGAGTTAGTGTTGGTTTACTGGTTAAGAGAAGGGCACCGGTGAGGGTAAGGCCTCGGAAAAGGGTCACGTTCAGGGTTTGGGTTAGGGTTAGGTTTAGGGAATGGGGAGGGATTAGGGTGCAGGATAGGGTACGACAACGCTTAAGGGTTAGCGTACGTTTGAGGGCATGACTTAGTGTTTGTGTAGTCGTTAAGATTAGGGCATGGGTTAGGGTAGGGCTTCGGAAGAGTGTCAGGTTTAGGGATGGGGTTAGGGTTAGGGTTAGGCAATGGGAGGGATTAGGGAACACGGTAGGGCACGGCAACGGTTTAGTGTTAGCCTACGTTGGAGGGCATGGGTTAGTGTTGATGGACTGTTTAAAATTAGGACTCGGGTGAGGGTAAATCTTTGGGTGAGTGTCAGGGTTAGGGTTCGGGTTAGGGTTCGGGTTAGGGAATGGAGAGGGATTAGGGTACAGGTTAGGGCACGGCTGCCGTTTAGGGTTAGCGTACGTGTGAGGGCACGGTTTAGTGATGGTGTATTGGTTAAGATTAGGTCACGGGTGAGGGTAAGGCTTAGGGTGAGGCTCAGGGTTAGGAGTCGGGTTAGGGTTAGGGTTACGGAATGGGGAGGGATTAGTGTACAATTTAGGTTATGACAACGCTTAAGGGTTAGCGTACGTGTGAGGGCACGAGTTAGTGTTGGTGTCCTGGTTAAGATTAGGGCACGGGTGAGGGTAAGGCTTCGGGTGAGGGTCAGGGTTAGGATTCGTGTTAGGGTTAGGTTTAGGGAATGGGGAGGGATTAGGGTACAGTTTAGGGTACGACAGTGCTTAAGGGTTACCGTTCGTGTGAGGGCAAGAGTTAGTGTTAGTGTCCTGGTTAAGATTAGGGCACGGGTGAGGGTAAGGGTTCGGGTGAGGGTCAGGTTTACGATTCGGGTTACTGTTAGGGTTAGGGAAAGGGGAGGGATTAGGGTACAGTTTAGGGTACGATGACGCTTAAGTTTTAGCGTACGTGTGAGGTCACTAGTTAGTGTTAGTGTACTGGTTACAATTAGGGCACGGGTGAGGGTAAGGCCTCGGAAGAGGGTCACGTTAAGGATTTGGGTTAGGGTTATGGTTAGGGAATGGGGATTGATTAGGGTACAGGTTAGGGTACGGCAATGGTTTAGGGTTAGCCTACGTAAGAGGGCATGGATTAGTGTTGATGTACTGGTGAAAATTAGGACACGGGTGAGGGTAAAGTTTAGGGTGAGTGTCAGTGTTAGGTTTCAGGTTAGGGTTAGGGTTAGGGAATGGAGAGGGATTAGGGTACAGGTTATGGTACAGCTGCGGTTTAGGGTTAGCGTACGTGTGAGGGCATGAGTTAGTGTTGGTGTCCTGGTTAAGATTAGGGCACGGGTGAGGGTAGGGCTTCGGGTGAGGATCAGGGTTAGGATTCGGTTTAGGGTTAGGGTTAGGGAATGGAGAGGGATTAGGGTACAGTTAAGGGTACGAAAATGCTTAAGGGTTAGCGTACGTGTGAGGTCACTAGTTAGTTTTAGTGTACTGGTCACGATTAGGGCACGGGTGAGGGTAAGGCCTCGGAAGAGGGTCACGTTAAGGGTTTGGGTTCGGGTTATGGTTAGGGAATGGGGATTGATTAGGGTACAGTTTAGTGTACGGCAATGGTTTAGGGATAGCCTACGTAAAAGGGCATGGGTTAGTGTTGATGTACTGGTTAAAATTAGGACAAGGGTGAGGGTAAAGTTTAGGGTGAGTGTCAGGGTTAGGTTTCAGCATAGGGTTAGGCTTAGGGAATGGGGAGGGATTAGGGTACAGTTTAGGGTACGACAACGCTTAAGGGTTAACCTACGTGTGAGGGCACGAATTAGTGTTGGTGTGCTGGTTAAGATTAGGGCACGGGTGAGTTTAAGGATTCGGGTGAGGGTCATTTTTACGATTCGGGTTAGGGTTAGTGTTAGGGAATGTGGAGTGATTAGGGTACAGTTTAGGGTACGACAGTGCTTAAGTGTTACCGTTCGTGTGAGGGCAAGAGTTAGTGTTAGTGACCTGGTTAAGATTAGGGCACGGGTGAGGGTAAGGCTTCAGGTGAGGGTCAGGGTTAGGATTCGGGTTAGGGTTAGGGTTAGGGAATTGGGAGGGATTAGGGTACAGTTTAGGGTACGACAACGCTTAAGGGTTAGTGGACGTGTGAGGCCACGAATTAGTGTTGGTGTGCTGGTTAAGATTAGGGCACGGGTGAGGGTAAGGGTTCGGGTGAGGGTCAGGTTTACGATTCGGGTTAGGGTTAGGTTTAGGGAATGGGGAGGGATTAGGGTAAAGTTTAGGGTACGAAGATGCTTAAGGGTTAGCGTACGTGTGAGGACACTCGTTAGTTTTAGTGTACTGGTCACGATTAGGGCACGTGTGAGGGTAAGGCCTCGGAAGATGGTCACGTTTAGGGTTTGGGTTAGGGTTATGGTTAGGGAATGGGGATTGATTAGGGTACAGGTTAGGGTACGGCAATGGTTTAGGGTTAGCCTACGTAAGACGGCATGGGTTAGACTTGATGTACTGGTTAAAATTAGGACACGGGTGAGGGTAAAGTTTAGGGTGAGTGTCAGGGTTAGGTTTCAGGTTAGGGTTAGGGTTAGGTAATGGAGAGGGATTAGGGTACAGGTTAGGGTACAGCTGCGGTTTAGGGTTAGCGTACGTGTGAGGGCACGTGTTAGTGATGGTGACCTGGTTAAAATTAGGGCACGGGTGAGGGTAAGGCTTCGAGTGAGGGTCAGGGTTAGGATTCGGGTTGGGTTAGGATTAGGGAATGGAGAGGGATTAGGGTACAGGCTAGGTTACGACAACGCTTAAGGGTTCGCATAATTGTGAGGGCACGAGTTAGTGTTGGTTTACTGGTTAAGAGAAGGGCACCGGTGAGGGTAAGGCCTCGGAAAAGGGTCACGTTCAGGGTTTGGGTTATGGTTAGGTTTAGGGAATGGGGAGGGATTAGGGTGCAGGATAGGGTACGACAATGCTTAAGGGTTAGCGTACGTTTGAGGGCATGAGTTAGTGTTTGTGTACTCGTTAAGATTAGGGCATGGGTTAGGGTAGGGCTTCGGAAGAGTGTCAGGTTTAGGGATGGTGTTACGGTTAGGGTTAGGCAATGGGAGGGATTCCGGAACACGGTAGGGCACGGCAACGGTTTAGTGTTAGCCTACGTTGGAGGGCATGGGTTAGTGTTGATGGACGGTTTAAAATTAGGACTCGGGTGAGGGTAAATCTTTGGGTGAGTGTCAGGGTTAGGGTTCGGGTTAGGGAATGGAGAGGGATTAGGGTACAGGTTAGGGTACGGCTGCGGTTTAGGGTTAGCGTACGTGTGAGGGCACGGTTTAGTGATGGTGTATTGGTTAAGATTAGGTCACGGGTGAGGGTAAGGCTTAGGGTGAGGCTCAGGGTTAGGAGTCGGGTTAGGGTTTGGGTTACGGAATGGGGAGGGATTAGTGTACAATTTAGGTTATGACAACGCTTAAGGGTTAGCGTACGTGTGAGGGCACGAGTTAGTGTTGGTGTCCTGGTTAAGATTAGGGCACGGGTGAGGGTAAGGCTTCGGGTGAGGGTCAGGGTTAGGATTCGTGTTAGTGTTAGGTTTAGGGAATTGGGATGGATTAGGGTACAGTTTAGGGTACGACAGTGCTTAAGGGTTACCGTTCGTGTGAGGGCAAGAGGTAGTGTTAGTGTCCTGGTTAAGATTAGGGCACGGGTGAGGGTAAGGTTTCAGGTGAGGGTCAGGTTTACGATTCGGGTTACGGTTAGGGTTAGGGAAAGGGGAGGGATTAGGGTACAGTTTAGGGTACGATGACGCTTAAGGGTTAGCGTACGTGTGAGGTCACTAGTTAGTGTTAGTGTACTGGTTAAAATTAGGGCACGGGTGAGGGTAAGGCCTCGGAAGAGGGTCACGTTAAGGGTTTGGGTTAGGGTTATGGTTAGGGAATGGGGATTGATTAGGGTACAGGTTAGGGTACGGCAATGGTTTAGGGTTAGCCTACGTAAGAGGGCATGGATCAGTGTTGATGTACTGGTGAAAATTAGGACACGGGTGAGGGTAAAGTTTAGGGTGAGTGTCAGTGTTAGGTTTCAGGTTAGGGTTAGGGTTAGGGAATGGAGAGGGATTAGGGTACAGGTTAGGGTACAGCTGTTGTTTAGGGTTAGCGTACGTGTGAGGGCATGAGTTAGTGTTGGTGTCCTGGTTAAGATTAGGGCACGGGTGAGGGTAGGGCTTCGGGTGAGGGTCAGGGTTAGGATTCGGTTTAGGGTTAGGGTTAGGGAATGGAGAGGGATTAGGGTACAGTTAAGGGTACGAAGATGCTTAACGTTTAGCGTACGTGTGAGGTCACTAGTTAGTTTTAGTGTATTGGTCACGATTAGGGCACGGGTGAGGGTAAGGCCTCGGAAGAGGGTCACGTTAAGTGTTTGGGTTCAGGTTATGGTTAGGGAATGGGGATTGATTAGGGTACACTTTAGGGTACGGCAATGGTTTAGGGTTAGCCTACGTAAAAGGGCATGGGTTAGTGTTGATGTACTGGTTAAAATTAGGACACGGTTGAGGGTAAAGTTTAGGGTGAGTGTCAGGGTTAGGTTTCAGGTTAGGGTTAGGCTTAGGGAATGGAGAGGGATTAGGGTACAGTTTAGGGTACGACAACGCTTAAGGGTTAACCTACGTGTGAGGGCACGAATTAGTGTTGGTGTGCTGGTTAAGATTAGGGCACGGGTGAGTTTAAGGATTCGGGTGAGTGTCATTTTTCCGATTCGGGTTAGGGTTAGGGTTAGGGAATGTGGAGTAATTAGGGTACAGTGTAGGGTACGACAGTGCTTAAGTGTTACCGTTCGTGTGAGGACAAGAGTTAGTGTTAGTGTCCTGGTTAAGATTAGGGCACGGGTGAGGGTAAGGCTTCAGGTGAGGGTCAGGGTTAGGATTCGGGTTAGGGTTAGGGTTAGGGAATTGGGAGGGATTAGGGTACAGTTTAGGGTACGACAACGCTTAAGGGTTAGCGGACGTGTGAGGCCACGAATTAGTGTTGGTGTGCTGGTTAAGATTAGGGCACGGGTGAGGGTAAGGGTTCGGGTGAGGGTCAGGTTTACGATTCGGGTTAGGGTTAGGTTTAGGGAATGGGGAGGGATTAGGGTAAAGTTTAGGGTACGATGATGCTTAAGGGTTAGCGTACGTGTGAGGACACTCGTTAGTTTTAGTGTACTGGTCACGATTAGGGCACGGGTGAGGGTAAGGCCTCGGAAGATGGTCACGTTAAGGGTTTGGGTTAGGGTTAGGTTTAGGGAATGGGGAGGGATTAGGGTGTAGAATAGGGTACGACAACGCTTAAGCGTTTGTGTACGTTTGAGGGCACGAGTTAGTGTTTGTGTACTGGTTAAGATTAGAGCATGAGTTAGGGTAAGGCCTCAGATGAGTGTCAGGTTTAGGGATGGGGTTAGGGTTAGGGTTAGGCAATGGGAGGGATTAGGGAACAGGGTAGGGCACGGCAACGGTTTAGTTTTAGCCTAAGTTGGAGGGCATGTGTTAGTTTTGATGGACTGTTTAAAATTAGGACACGGGTGAGGGTAAATATTCGGGTGAGTGTCAGGGTTAGGGTTCGGGTTAGGGTTAGGGTTAGGGAATGGAGAGTGATTAGGGTACATGTTAAGGTATGGCTGCGGTTTAGGGTTAGGGTACGTGTGAGGGCACGGTTTAGTGATGGTGTATTGGTTAAGATTAGGTCACGGTTGAGTGTAAGGCTTAGGGTGAGGCTCAGGGTTAGGATTCGGGTTAGGGTTAGGGTTAGGGAATGGGGAGGGATTATGGTAAAATTTATTGTATGACAACGTTTAAGGTTTAGCGTACGTGTGATGGCACAAGTTAGTGTTGGTGTCCTGGTTAAGATTAGGGCACGGGTGAGAGTAAGGCTTCGGGTGAGGGTCAGGGTTAGGATTCGTGTTAGGGTGAGGGTTAGGGAATGGGGAGGGATTAGGGTAAAGTTTAGGATACGACAGAGCTTAAGGGTTACCGTTCGTGTGAGGGCAAGAGTTAGTGTTAGTGTCCTGGTTAAGTTTAGGGCACGGGTGAGGGTACGGCTTCAGGTGAGGGTCAGGTTTAGGATTCGGGTTACGGTTAGGGTTAGGGAATGGGGAGGGATTAGGGTACAGTTTAGGGTACGACAACGCTTAAGGGTTAGCGTACGTGTGAGAGCATGAATTAGTGTTGGTGTGCTGGTTAAGATTAGTGCACGGGTGAGGGTAAGGATTCGGGTGAGGGTCAGGTTTACGATTCGGGTTAGGGTTAGGTTTAGGGAATGTGGAGGGATTAGGGTACAGTTTAGGGTCCGATGACGCTTAAGGGTTAGCGTACGTGTGAGGTCACTAGTTAGTGTTAGTGTACTGGTTACGATTAGGGCACGGGTGAGGGTAAGGCCTTGGAAGAGGGTCACGTTAAGGGTTTAGGTTAGGGTTATGGTTAAGGAATGGGGATTGATTAGGGTACAGGTTAGGGTACGGCAATGGTTTAGGGTTAGCCTACGTAAGAGGGCATGGGTTAATGTTGATGTACTGGTTAAAATTAGGACATGGGTGAGGGTAAAGTTTAGGGTGAGTGTCAGGGTTAGGTTTCAGGTTAGGGTTAGGGTTAGGGAATGGAGAGGGTTTAGGGTACAGGTTAGGGTACAGCTGAGGTTTAGGGTTAGTGTACATGTGAGGCCAAGAGTTAGTGTTGGTGTCCTGGTTAAGATTAGGGCACGAGTGAGGGTAAGGCTTCGGGTGAGGGTCAGGGTTAGGATTCGTGTTAGGGTTAGGTTTAGGGCATGGAGAGGGATTAGGGTACAGGCTAGGTTACGACAACGCTTAAGGGTTTGCATAATTGTGAGGGCACGAGTTAGTGTTGGTGTACTGGTTAAGACAAGGGCACCGGTGAGGGTGAGGCCTCGGAAAAGGGTCACGTTCAGGGTTTGGTTTAAGGCTAGGGTTAGGAAATGGGGAGGGATTAGGGTACAGGATAGGACACGACAACGCTTTAGTGTTAGCGTACGTTTGATGGCACGAGTTAGTGTTTGTGTACTGGTTAAGGTTAGGGCATGGGTTAGGGTAGGGCCTCGGAAGAGGGTCCGGTTTAGGGATGGGGTTAGGGTTAGGGTTAGGCAATGGGAGGGATTAGGGAACAGGGTAGGGCACGGCAACGGTTTAGTGTTAGCCTACGTTGGAGGGCATGTGTTAGTGTTGATGGACTGTTTAAAATTAGGACACGGGTGATGGTAAATCTTCGGGTGAGTGTCAGGGTTAGGGTTTAGGTTAGGGTTAGGGTTAGGGAATGGAGAGGGATTAGGGTACAAGTTAGGTTACGGCTGCGGTTTAGGGTTAGCGTACATGTGAGGGCACGGTTTAATGATGGTGTATTGGTTAAGATTAGGACATGGGTGAGGGTAAGGCTTAGGGTGAGGCTCAGGGTTAGGAGTCGGGTTACGGTTAGGGTTACGGAATGAGGAGGGATTAGTGTACAATTTAGGGTATGACAACACTTAAGGGTTAGCGTACGTGTTAGGGCATGAGTTAGTGTTGGTGTCCTGGTTAAGATTAGGGCACGGGTGAGGGTAAGGCTTCGGGTGAGGGTCAGGGTTAGGATTCGTGTTAGGGTTAAGTTTAGGGAATGGGGAGGGATTAGGGTACAGTTTAGGGTACGACAGTGCTTAAGGGTTACCGTTCGTGTGAGGGCAAGAGTTAGTGTTAGTGTCCTGGTTATGATTAGGGCACGGGTGAGGGTAAGGGTTCGGGTGAGGGTCAGGTTTACGATTCGGGTTACGGTTAGGGTTAGGGAAAGGGGAGGGATTAGGGTACAGTTTAGGGTACGATGACGCTGAAGGGTTAGCGTACGTGCGAGGTCACTAGTTAGTGTTAGTGTACTGGTTACAATTAGGGCACGGGTGAGGGTAAGGCCTCGGAAGAGGGTCACGTTAAGGGTTTTTGTTAGGGTTATGGTTAGGGAATGGGGATTGATTAGGGTACAGGTTAGGGTACGGCAATGGTTTAGGGTTAGCCTACGTAAGAGGGCATGGATTAGTGTTGATGTACTGGTGAAAATTAGGACACGGGTGAGGGTAAAATTTAGGGTGAGTGTCAGTGTTAGGTTTCAGGTTAGGGTTAGGGTTAGGTAATGGAGAGGGATTAGGGTACAGGTTATGGTACAGCTGCGGTTTAGGGTTAGCGTACGTGTGAGGGCATGAGTTAGTGTTGGTGTCCTGGTTAAGATTAGGGCACGGGTGAGGGTAGGGCTTCGGGTGAGGATCAGTGTTAGGATTCGGTTTAGGTTTAGGGTTAGGGAATGGAGAGGGATTAGGGTACAGTTAAGGGTATGAAGATGCTTAAGGGTTAGCGTACGTGTGAGGTCACTAGTTAGTTTTAGTGTACTGGTCACGATTAGGGCACGGGTGAGGGTAAGGCCTCGGAAGAGGGTCACGTTAAGGGTTTGGGTTCGGGTTATGGTTAGGGAATGGGGATTGATTAGGGTACAGTTTAGTGTACGGCAATGGTTTAGGGATAGCCTACGTAAAAGGGCATGGGTTAGTGTTGATGTACTGGTTAAAATTAGGACAAGGGTGAGGGTAAAGTTTAGGGTGAGTGTCAGGGTTAGGTTTCAGGTTAGGGTTAGGCTTAGGGAATGGGGAGGGATTAGGGTACAGTTTAGGGTACGACAACGCTTAAGGGTTAACCTACGTGTGAGGGCACGAATTAGTGTTGGTGTGCTGGTTAAGATTAGGGCACGGGTGAGTTTAAGGATTCGGGTGAGGGTCATTTTTACGATTCGGGTTAGGGTTAGTGTTAGGGAATGTGGAGTGAGTAGGGTACAGTTTAGGGTACGACAGTGCTTAAGTGTTACCGTTCGTGTGAGGGCAAGAGTTAGTGTTAGTGACCTGGTTAAGATTAGGGCACGGGTGAGGGTACGGCTTCAGGTGAAGGTCAGGGTTAGGATTCGGGTTAGGGTTAGGGAATTGGGAGGGATTAGGGTACAGTTTAGGGTACGACAACGCTTAAGGGTTAGCGGACGTGTGTGGCCACGAATTAGTGTTGATGTGCTGGTTAAGATTAGGGCACAGGTGAGGGTAAGGGTTCGGGTGAGGGTCAGGTTTACGATTCGTGTTAGGGTTAGGTTTAGGGAATGGGGAGGGATTAGGGTAAAGTTTAGGGTACGATGATGCTTAAGGGTTAGCGTACGTGTGAGGACACTCGTTAGTTTTAGTGTACTGGTCACGATTAAGGAACGGGTGAGGGTAAGGCCTCGGAAGGTGGTCACGTTTAGGGTTTGGGTTAGGGTTATGGTTAGGGAATGGGGATTGATTAGGGTACAGGTTAGGGTACGGCAATGGTTTAGGGTTAGCCTACGTAAGACGGCATGGGTTAGATTTGATGTACTGGTTAAAATTAGAACACGGGTGAGGGTAAAGATTAGGGTAAGTGTCAGTTTTAGGTTTCAGGTTAGGGTTAGGGTTAGTGAATGGAGAGGGATTAGGGTACAGGTTAGGGTACAGCTGCGGTTTAGGGTTAGCGTACGTGTGAGGGCACGTGTTAGTGATGGTGTCCTGGTTAAAATTAGTGCACGGGTGAGGGTAAGGCTTCGAGTGAGGGTCAGGGTTAGAATTCGGGTTGGGTTAGGATTAGGGAATGGAGAGGGATTAGGGTACAGGCTAGGGTACGACAACGCTTAAGGGTTCGCATAATTGTGAGGGCACGAGTTAGTGTTGGTTTACTGGTTAAGAGAAGGGCACCGGTGAGGGTAAGGCCTCGGAAAAGGGTCACGTTCAGGGTTTGGGTTATGGTTAGGTTTAGGGAATGGGGAGGGATTAGGGTGCAGGATAGGGTACGACAACGCTTAAGGGTTAGCGTACGTTTGAGGGCATGACTTAGTGTTTGTGTACTCGTTAAGATTAGGGCATGGGTTAGGGTAGGGCTTCGGAAGAGTGTCAGGTTTAGGGATGGGGTTAGGGTTAGGGTTAGGCAATGGGAGGGATTAGGGAACACGGTAGGGCACGGCAACGGTTTAGTGTTAGCCTACGTTGGAGGGCATGGGTTAGTGTTGATGGACTGTTTAAAATTAGGACTCGGGTGAGGGTAAATCTTTGGGTGAGTGTCAGGGTTAGGGTTCGGGTTAGGGTTCGGGTTAGGGAATGGAGAGGGATTAGGGTACAGGTTAGGGCACGGCTGCCGTTTAGGGTTAGCGTACGTGTGAGGGCACGGTTTAGTGATGGTGTATTGGTTAAGATTAGGTCACGGGTGAGGGTAAGGCTTAGGGTGAGGCTCAGGGTTAGGAGTCGGGTTAGGGTTAGGGTTACGGAATGGGGAGGGATTAGTGTACAATTTAGGTTATGACAACGCTTAAGGGTTAGCGTACGTGTGAGGGCACGAGTTAGTGTTGGTGTCCTGGTTAAGATTAGGGCACGGGTGAGGGTAAGGCTTCGGGTGAGGGTCAGGGTTAGGATTCGTGTTAGGGTTAGGTTTAGGGAATGGGGAGGGATTAGGGTACAGTTTAGGGTACGACAGTGCTTAAGGGTTACCGTTCGTGTGAGGGCAAGAGTTAGTTTTAGTGTCCTGGTTAAGATTAGGGCACGGGTGAGGGTAAGGGTTCGGGTGAGGGTCAGGTTTACGATTCGGGTTACGGTTAGGGTTAGGGAAAGGGGAGGGATTAGGGTACAGTTTAGGGTACGATGACGCTTAAGTTTTAGCGTACGTGTGAGGTCACTAGTTAGTGTTAGTGTACTGGTTACAATTAGGGCACGGGTGAGGGTAAGGCCTCGGAAGAGGGTCACGTTAAGGATTTGGGTTAGGGTTATGGTTAGGGAATGGGGATTGATTAGGGTACAGGTTAGGGTACGGCAATGGTTTAGGGTTAGCCTACGTAAGAGGGCATGGATTAGTGTTGATGTACTGGTGAAAATTAGGACACGGGTGAGGGTAAAGTTTAGGGTGAGTGTCAGTGTTAGGTTTCAGGTTAGGGTTAGGGTTAGGGAATGGAGAGGGATTAGGGTACAGGTTATGGTACAGCTGCGGTTTAGGGTTAGCGTATGTGTGAGGGCATGAGTTAGTGTTGGTGTCCTGGTTAAGATTAGGGCACGGGTGAGGGTAGGGCTTCGGGTGAGGATCAGGGTTAGGATTCGGTTTAGGGTTAGGGTTAGGGAATGGAGAGGGATTAGGGTACAGTTAAGGGTACGAAGATGCTTAAGGGTTAGCGTACGTGTGAGGTCACTAGTTAGTTTTAGTGTACTGGTCACGATTAGGGCACGGGTGAGGGTAAGGCCTCGGAAGAGGGTCACGTTAAGGGTTTGGGTTCGGGTTATGGTTAGGGAATGGGGATTGATTAGGGTACAGTTTAGTGTACGGCAATGGTTTATCGATAGCCTACGTAAAAGGGCATGGGTTAGTGTTGATGTACTGGTTAAAATTAGGACAAGGGTGAGGGTAAAGTTTAGGGTGAGTGTCAGGGTTAGGTTTCAGCATAGGGTTAGGCTTAGGGAATGGGGAGGGATTAGGGTACAGTTTAGGGTACGACAACGCTTAAGGGTTAACCTACGTGTGAGGGCACGAATTAGTGTTGGTGTGCTGGTTAAGATTAGGGCACGGGTGAGTTTAAGGATTCGGGTGAGGGTCATTTTTACGATTCGGATTAGGGTTAGTGTTAGGGAATGTGGAGTGATTAGGGTACAGTTTAGGGTACGACAGTGCTTAAGTGTTACCGTTCGTGTGAGGGCAAGAGTTAGTGTTAGTGACCTGGTTAAGATTAGGGCACGGGTGAGGGTAAGGCTTCAGGTGAGGGTCAGGGTTAGGATTCGGGTTAGGGTTAGGGTTAGGGAATTGGGAGGGATTAGGGTACAGTTTAGGGTACGACAACGCTTAAGGGTTAGCGGACGTGTGAGGCCACGAATTAGTGTTGGTGTGCTGGTTAAGATTAGGGCACGGGTGAGGGTAAGGGTTCGGGTGAGGGTCAGGTTTACGATTCGGGTTAGGATTAGGTTTAGGGAATGGGGAGGGATTAGGGTAAAGTTTAGGGTACGATGATGCTTAAGGGTTAGCGTACGTGTGAGGACACTCGTTAGTTTTAGTGTACTGGTCACGATTCGGGCACGGGTGAGGGTAAGGCCTCGGAAGATGGTCACGTTTAGGGTTTGGGTTAGGGTTATGGTTAGGGAATGGGGATTGATTAGGGTACAGGTTAGGGTACGGCAATGGTTTAGGGTTAGCCTACGTAAGACGGCATGGGTTAGACTTGATGTACTGGTTAAAATTAGGACACGGGTGAGGGTAAAGTTTAGGGTGAGTGTCAGGGTTAGGTTTCAGGTTAGGGTTAGGGTTAGGGAATGGAGAGGGATTAGGGTACAGGTTAGGGTACAGCTGCGGTTTAGGGTTAGCGTACGTGTGAGGGCACGTGTTAGTGATGGTGACCTGGTTAAAATTAGGGCACGGGTGAGGGTAAGGCTTCGAGTGAGGGTCAGGGTTAGGATTCGGGTTGGGTTAGGATTAGGGAATGGAGAGGGATTAGGGTACAGGCTAGGTTACGACAACGCTTAAGGGTTCGCATAATTGTGAGGGCACGAGTTAGTGTTGGTTTACTGGTTAAGAGAAGGGCACCGGTGAGGGTAAGGCCTCGGAAAAGGGTCACGTTCAGGGTTTGGGTTATGGTTAGGTTTAGGGAATGGGGAGGGATTAGGGTGCAGGATAGGGTACGACAATTCTTAAGGGTTAGCGTACGTTTGAGGGCATGAGTTAGTGTTTGTGTACTCGTTAAGATTAGGGCATGGGTTAGGGTAGGGCTTCGGAAGAGTGTCAGGTTTAGGGATGGTGTTACGGTTAGGGTTAGGCAATGGGAGGGATTCCGGAACACGGTAGGGCACGGCAACGGTTTAGTGTTAGCCTACGTTGGAGGGCATGGGTTAGTGTTGATGGACGGTTTAAAATTAGGACTCGGGTGAGGGTAAATCTTTGGGTGAGTGTCAGGGTTAGGGTTCGGGTTAGGGTATGGAGAGGGATTAGGGTACAGGTTAGGGTACGGCTGCGGTTTAGGGTTAGCGTACGTGTGAGGGCACGGTTTAGTGATGGTGTATTGGTTAAGATTAGGTCACGGGTGAGGGTAAGGCTTAGGGTGAGGCTCAGGGTTAGGAGTCGGGTTAGGGTTTGGGTTACGGAATGGGGAGGGATTAGTGTACAATTTAGGTTATGACAACACTTAAGGGTTAGCGTACGTGTGAGGGCACGAGTTAGTGTTGGTGTCCTGGTTAAGATTAGGGCACGGGTGAGGGTAAGGCTTCGGGTGAGGGTCAGGGTTAGGATTCGTGTTAGTGTTAGGTTTAGGGAATGGGGATGGATTAGGGTACAGTTTAGGGTACGACAGTGCTTAAGGGTTACCGTTCGTGTGAGGGCAAGAGGTAGTGTTAGTGTCCTGGTTAAGATTAGGGCACGGGTGAGGGTAAGGTTTCAGGTGAGGGTCAGGTTTACGATTCGGGTTACGGTTAGGGTTAGGGAAAGGGGAGGGATTAGGGTACAGTTTAGGGTACGATGACGCTTAAGGGTTAGCGTACGTGTGAGGTCACTCGTTAGTGTTAGTGTACTGGTTAAAATTAGGGCACGGGTGAGGGTAAGGCCTCGGAAGAGGGTCACGTTAAGGGTTTGGGTTAGGGTTATGGTTAGGGAATGGGGATTGATTAGGGTACAGGTTAGGGTACGGCAATGGTTTAGGGTTAGCCTACGTAAGAGGGCATGGATCAGTGTTGATGTACTGGTGAAAATTAGGACACGGGTGAGGGTAAAGTTTAGGGTGAGTGTCAGTGTTAGGTTTCAGGTTAGGGTTAGGGTTAGGGAATGGAGAGGGATTAGGGTACAGGTTAGGGTACAGCTGTTGTTTAGGGTTAGCGTACGTGTGAGGGCATGAGTTAGTGTTGGTGTCCTGGTTAAGATTAGGGCACGGGTGAGGGTAGGGCTTCGGGTGAGGGTCAGGGTTAGGATTCGGTTTAGGGTTAGGGTTAGGGAATGGAGAGGGATTAGGGTACAGTTAAGGGTACGAAGATGCTTAACGTTTAGCGTACGTGTGAGGTCACTAGTTAGTTTTAGTGTACTGGTCACGATTAGGGCACGGGTGAGGGTAAGGCCTCGGAAGAGGGTCACGTTAAGTGTTTGGGTTCGGGTTATGGTTAGGGAATGGGGATTGATTAGGGTACACTTTAGGGTACGGCAATGGTTTAGGGTTAGCCTACGTAAAAGGGCATGGGTTAGTGTTGATGTACTGGTTAAAATTAGGACACGGTTGAGGGTAAAGTTTAGGGTGAGTGTCAGGGTTAGGTTTCAGGTTAGGGTTAGGGTTAGGGAATGGAGAGGGATTAGGGTACAGTTTAGGGTACGACAACGCTTAAGGGTTAACCTACGTGTGAGGGCACGAATTAGTGTTGGTGTGCTGGTTAAGATTAGGGCACGGGTGAGTTTAAGGATTCGGGTGAGTGTCATTTTTCCGATTCGGGTTAGGGTTAGGGTTAGGGAATGTGGAGTAATTAGGGTACAGTGTAGGGTACGACAGTGCTTAAGTGTTACCGTTCGTGTGAGGGCAAGAGTTAGTGTTAGTGACCTGGTTAAGATTAGGGCACGGGTGAGGGTAAGGCTTCAGGTGAGGGTCAGGGTTAGGATTCGGGTTAGGGTTAGGGTTAGGGAATTGGGAGGGATTAGGGTACAGTTTAGGGTACGACAACGCTTAAGGGTTAGCGGACGTGTGAGGCCACGAATTAGTGTTGGTGTGCTGGTTAAGATTAGGGCACGGGTGAGGGTAAGGGTTCGGGTGAGGGTCAGGTTTACGATTCGGGTTAGGGTTAGGTTTAGGGAATGGGGAGGGATTAGGGTAAAGTTTAGGGTACGATGATGCTTAAGGGTTAGCGTACGTGTGAGGACACTCGTTAGTTTTAGTGTACTGGTCACGATTAGGGCACGGGTGAGGGTAAGGCCTCGGAAGATGGTCACGTTAAGGGTTTGGGTTAGGGTTATGGTTAGGGAATGGGGATTGATTAGGGTACAGGTTAGGGTACGGCAATGGTTTAGGGTTAGCCTACGTAAGACGGCATGGGTTAGTTTTGATGTACTGGTTAAAATTAGGACACGGGTGAGGGTAAAGTTTAGGGTGAGTGTCAGTTTTAGGTTTCAGGTTAGGGTTAGGGTTAGGGAATGGAGAGGGATTAGGGTACAGGTTAGGGTACAGCTGCGGTTTAGGGTTAGCGTACGTGTGAGGGCACGTGTTAGTGATGGTGTCCTGGTTAAAATTAGGGCACGGGTGAGGGTAAGGCTTCGAGTGAGAGTCAGGGTTAGGATTCGGGTTGGGTTAGGATTAGGGAATGGAGAGGGATTAGGGTACAGGCTAGGGTACGACAACGCTTAAGGGTTCGCATAATTGTGAGGGCACGAGTTAGTGTTTGTTTACTGGTTAAGAGAAGGGCACCGGTGAGGGTAAGGCCTCAGAAAAGGGTCACGTTCAGGGTTTGGGTTATGGTTAGGTTTAGGGAATGGGGAGGGATTAGGGTGCAGGATAGGGTACGACAACGCTTAAGGGTTATCGTACATTTGAGGGCATGGGTTAGTGTTTGTGTACTCGTTTAGATTAGGGCATGGGTTAGGGTAGGGCCTCGGAAGACTGTCAGGTTTAGGGATGGGTTTAGGGTTAGGGTTAGGCAATGGGAGGGATTAGGGAACACGGTAGGGCACGGCAACGGTTTAGTGTTAGCCTACGTTGGAGGGCATGGGTTAGTGTTGATGGACTGTTTAAAATTAGGACTCGGGTGAGGGTAAATCTTTGGGTGAGTATCAGGGTTAGGGTTCGGGTTAGGGTTCGGGTTAGGGAATGGAGAGGGATTAGGGTACAGGTTAGGGTACGGCTGCGGTTTAGGGTGAGCGTATGTGTGAGGGCACGGTTTACTGATTGTGTATTGGTTAAGATTAGGTCACGGGTGAGGGTAAGGCTTAGGGTGAGGCTCAGGGTTAGGAGTCGGGTTAGGTTTAGGTTTATGGAATGGGGAGGGATTAGTGTACAATTTAGGGTATGACAACGCTTAAGGGTTAGCGCACGTGTGAGGGCACGAGTTAGTGTTGGTGTCCTGGTTAAGATTAGGGCACGGGTGAGGGTAAGGCTTCGGGTGAGAGTCAGGGTTAGGATTCGTGTTAGGGGTAGTGTTAGGGAACGGGGAGGGATTAGGGTACAGTTTAGGGTACAAGAGTGCTTAAGGGTTACCGTTCGTGTGAGGGCAAGAGTTAGTGTTAGTGTTCTGGTTAAGATTAGGGCACGGGTGAGGGTAAGCCTCCAGGTGAGGGTCCGAGTTAGGATTCGGGTTAGGGTTAGGGTTAGGGAATGGGGAGGGATTAGTGTACAGTTTAGGGTACGACAGTGCTTAAGGGTTACCGTTCGTGTGAGAGCAAGAGTTAGTGTTAGTGTCCTGGTTAAGATTAGGGCACGGGTGAGGGTAAGGTTTCGGGTGAGGGTCAGGTTTACGATTCGGGTTAGGGTTAGGGTTAGGGAAAGGGGAGGGATTAGGATACAGTTTAGGGTACGATGACGCTTAAAGGATAGCGTACGTGTGAGGTCACTAGTTAGTGTTAGTGTACTGTTTACAATTAGGGCACGGGTGAGGGTAAGGCCTCGGAAGTGGGTCACGTTAAGGGTTTGGGTTAGGGTTATGGTTAGGGAATGGGGATTGGTTAGGGTATGGCAATGGTTTAGGGTTAGCCTACGTAAGAGGGCATGGATCAGTGTTGATGTACTGGTGAAAATTAGGACACGGGTGAGGGTAAAGTTTAGGGTGAGTGTCAGTGTTAGGTTTCAGGTTAGGGTTAGGGTTAGGGAATGGAGAGGGATTAGGGTACAGGTTAGGGTACAGCTGTTGTTTAGGGTTAGCGTACGTGTGAGGGCATGAGTTAGTGTTGGTGTCCTGGTTAAGATTAGGGCACGGGTGAGGGTAGGGCTTCGGGTGAGGGTCAGGGTTTGGATTCGGTTTAGGGTTAGGGTTAGGGAATGGAGAGGGATTAGGGTACAGTTAAGGGTACGAAGATGCTTAACGTTTAGCGTACGTGTGAGGTCACTAGTTAGTTTTAGTGTACTGGTCACGATTAGGGCACGGGTGAGGGTAAGGCCTCGGAAGAGGGTCACGTTAAGTGTTTGGGTTCGGGTTATGGTTAGGGAATGGGGATTGATTAGGGTACACTTTAGGGTACGGCAATGGTTTAGGGTTAGCCTACGTAAAAGGGCATGGGTTAGTGTTGATGTACTGGTTAAAATTAGGACACGGTTGAGGGTAAAGTTTAGGGTGAGTGTCAGGGTTAGGTTTCAGGTTAGGGTTAGGGTTAGGGAATGGAGAGGGATTAGGGTACAGTTTAGGGTACGACAACGCTTAAGGGTTAACCTACGTGTGAGGGCACGAATTAGTGTTGGTGTGCTGGTTAAGATTAGGGCACGGGTGAGTTTAAGGATTCGGGTGAGTGTCATTTTTCCGATTCGGGTTAGGGTTAGGGTTAGGGAATGTGGAGTAATTAGGGTACAGTGTAGGGTACGACAGTGCTTAAGTGTTACCGTTCGTGTGAGGGCAAGAGTTAGTGTTAGTGACCTGGTTAAGATTAGGGCACGGGTGAGGGTAAGGCTTCAGGTGAGGGTCAGGGTTAGGATTCGGGTTAGGGTTAGGGTTAGGGAATTGGGAGGGATTAGGGTACAGTTTAGGGTACGACAACGCTTAAGGGTTAGCGGACGTGTGAGGCCACGAATTAGTGTTGGTGTGCTGGTTAAGATTAGGGCACGGGTGAGGGTAAGGGTTCGGGTGAGGGTCAGGTTTACGATTCGGGTTAGGGTTAGGTTTAGGGAATGGGGAGGGATTAGGGTAAAGTTTAGGGTACGATGATGCTTAAGGGTTAGCGTACGTGTGAGGACACTCGTTAGTTTTAGTGTACTGGTCACGATTAGGGCACGGGTGAGGGTAAGGCCTCGGAAGATGGTCACGTTAAGGGTTTGGGTTAGGGTTATGGTTAGGGAATGGGGATTGATTAGGGTACAGGTTAGGGTACGGCAATGGTTTAGGGTTAGCCTACGTAAGACGGCATGGGTTAGTTTTGATGTACTGGTTAAAATTAGGACACGGGTGAGGGTAAAGTTTAGGGTGAGTGTCAGTTTTAGGTTTCAGGTTAGGGTTAGGGTTAGGGAATGGAGAGGGATTAGGGTACAGGTTAGGGTACAGCTGCGGTTTAGGGTTAGCGTACGTGTGAGGGCACGTGTTAGTGATGGTGTCCTGGTTAAAATTAGGGCACGGGTGAGGGTAAGGCTTCGAGTGAGAGTCAGGGTTAGGATTCGGGTTGGGTTAGGATTAGGGAATGGAGAGGGATTAGGGTACAGGCTAGGGTACGACAACGCTTAAGGGTTCGCATAATTGTGAGGGCACGAGTTAGTGTTTGTTTACTGGTTAAGAGAAGGGCACCGGTGAGGGTAAGGCCTCAGAAAAGGGTCACGTTCAGGGTTTGGGTTATGGTTAGGTTTAGGGAATGGGGAGGGATTAGGGTGCAGGATAGGGTACGACAACGCTTAAGGGTTATCGTACATTTGAGGGCATGGGTTAGTGTTTGTGTACTCGTTTAGATTAGGGCATGGGTTAGGGTAGGGCCTCGGAAGACTGTCAGGTTTAGGGATGGGTTTAGGGTTAGGGTTAGGCAATGGGAGGGATTAGGGAACACGGTAGGGCACGGCAACGGTTTAGTGTTAGCCTACGTTGGAGGGCATGGGTTAGTGTTGATGGACTGTTTAAAATTAGGACTCGGGTGAGGGTAAATCTTTGGGTGAGTATCAGGGTTAGGGTTCGGGTTAGGGTTCGGGTTAGGGAATGGAGAGGGATTAGGGTACAGGTTAGGGTACGGCTGCGGTTTAGGGTGAGCGTATGTGTGAGGGCACGGTTTACTGATTGTGTATTGGTTAAGATTAGGTCACGGGTGAGGGTAAGGCTTAGGGTGAGGCTCAGGGTTAGGAGTCGGGTTAGGTTTAGGTTTATGGAATGGGGAGGGATTAGTGTACAATTTAGGGTATGACAACGCTTAAGGGTTAGCGCACGTGTGAGGGCACGAGTTAGTGTTGGTGTCCTGGTTAAGATTAGGGCACGGGTGAGGGTAAGGCTTCGGGTGAGAGTCAGGGTTAGGATTCGTGTTAGGGGTAGTGTTAGGGAACGGGGAGGGATTAGGGTACAGTTTAGGGTACAAGAGTGCTTAAGGGTTACCGTTCGTGTGAGGGCAAGAGTTAGTGTTAGTGTTCTGGTTAAGATTAGGGCACGGGTGAGGGTAAGCCTCCAGGTGAGGGTCCGAGTTAGGATTCGGGTTAGGGTTAGGGTTAGGGAATGGGGAGGGATTAGTGTACAGTTTAGGGTACGACAGTGCTTAAGGGTTACCGTTCGTGTGAGAGCAAGAGTTAGTGTTAGTGTCCTGGTTAAGATTAGGGCACGGGTGAGGGTAAGGTTTCGGGTGAGGGTCAGGTTTACGATTCGGGTTAGGGTTAGGGTTAGGGAAAGGGGAGGGATTAGGATACAGTTTAGGGTACGATGACGCTTAAAGGATAGCGTACGTGTGAGGTCACTAGTTAGTGTTAGTGTACTGTTTACAATTAGGGCACGGGTGAGGGTAAGGCCTCGGAAGTGGGTCACGTTAAGGGTTTGGGTTAGGGTTATGGTTAGGGAATGGGGATTGGTTAGGGTATGGCAATGGTTTAGGGTTAGCCTACCAAAGAGGGCATGGGTTAGTGTTGATGTACTGGGTAAAATTAGGACACGGGTGAGGGTAAAGTTTAGGGTGAGTGTCAGTGTTAGGTTTCAGGTTAGGGTTAGGGTTAGGGAATGGAGAGGGATTATGGTACAGGTTAGGGTACAGCTGTGGTTTAGGGTTAGCGTACGTGTGAGTGCATGAGTTAGTGTTGGTGTCCTGGTTATGATTAGGGCACGGGTGAGGGTAGGGCTTCGGGAGAGGGTCAGGGTTAGGATTCGGGTTAGGGTTAGGGTTAGGGAAAGGAGAGGGATTAGGGTACAGGCTAGGGTACGACAACGCTTAAGGGTTCGCATAATTGTGAGGGCACGAGTTAGTGTTGGTGTACTGGTTAAGACAAGGGCACCGGTGTGGGTAAGGCCTCGGAAATGGGTCACGCTCAGGGTTTGGGTTATGGTTAGGGCTAGGGAATGGGGAGGGATTAGGGTACAGGATAGGGTACGACAACGCTTAAGGGTTAGCGAACGTTTGAGGGCACGAGTTAGTGTTTGTTTACCGGTTAAGATTAGTGCATGGGTTAGGGTAGGGCCTCGGAAAAGGGTCAGGTTTAGGTATGGGGTTAAGGTTAGGGTTAGGCAATGGGAGGGATTAGGGAATAGGGTAGGGCACGGCAATGGTTTAGTGTTATCCTTCGTTGGGGGGCATGAGTTAGTGTTGATGGACTGTTTAAAATTAGGACACGGGTGAGGGTAAATCTTCGGGTGAGTGTCAGGGTTAGGGTTCGGGTTAGGGTTATGGTTAGGGAATGGAGAGGAATTAGGGTACAGTTTAGGGTACGGCTGCAGTTTAGGGTTAGCGTACGTGTGAGGGCACGGTTTAGTGATGGTGTATTGGTTAAGATTAGGTCACGGGTGAGTGTAAGTCTTAGGGTGAGGCTCAGGGTTAGGATTCGGGTTAGGGTTAGGGTTAGGGAATGGGGAGGGATTAGGGTACAGTTTAGGGTACGACACTGCTTAAGGGTTAGCGGACGTGTGAGGCCATGAAATAGTGTTGGTGTGCTGGTTAAGATTAGGGCACGGGTGAGGGTAAGGGTTCGGGTGAGTGTCAGGTTTACGATTCGGGTTAGGGTTAGGGTTAGGGAATGGGGAGGGATTAGAGTACAGTTTAGGGTACGATGATGCTTAAGGGTTCGCGTAAGTGTGAGGTCACTAGTTAGTTTTAGTTTACTGGTCACGATTAGGGCACGGATGAGTGTAAGGCCTCGGAAGATGGTCACGTTAAATGTTTGGGTTAGGGTTATGGTTAGGGAATGGGGATTGGTTAGGGTACAGGTTAGGGTACGGCAATGGTTTAGGTTTAGTCTACGTTAGAGGGCATGGATTAGTGTTGATGTACTGGTTAAAATTATGACACGGGTGAGGGTAAAGCTTAGGGGGAGTGTCAGGGTTAGGTTTCAGGTTAGGGTTAGGGTTAGGGAATGGAGAGGGATTAGGGTACAGCTGCGGTTTAGGGTTAGCGTACATGTGAGGGCACGAGTTAGTGTTGGTGTCCTGGTTAAGATTAGGTCACGGGTGAGGGTAAGGCTTCGCGTGAGGGTCAGGGTTAGGATTCGGGTTAGGGGTATGGTTAGGGAATGGAGAGGGCTTAGGGTACAGTTTAGGGTACGACAACGCTTAAGGGTTAGTGTACATGTGAGGGCACAAGTTAGTGTTAGTGTACTCGTTACGATTAGGGCACGGGTAAGGGTAAAGCCTGGGAAGAGCATCAGGTTTAAGCTTTGGGTTAGGGTTAGTGTTAGGGGATGGGGAGGGATTAGGGTAAAGGTTAGGGCACGACAACACTTAAGGGTTAGCGTATGTGTGAGGGCACGAGTTAGTGTTGGTGTAGTGGTTAAGATTAGGGCACGGGTGAGATTAAGGCTTCGGGTGAGGGTGAGGGTTAGGTTTCGTGTTAGGGTTAGGGTTAGGGAATGGAGACGGATTAGGGTACAGCTTAGGGTACAACAACACTTAAGGGTTGGCGCACGTGTGAGGACACGAGTTAGTTTTGGTGTACAGGTTAAGATTAGGGCATGCGTGAGTGTAAGGCTTTGGCTGAGGGACAGGATTCGGGTCAGGTTAGTGTTAGGGTTAGGCAATGGGGAGTGATTTGGGTACAGGTTAGGGTACAGCAACGCTTTAGTGTTAGCCTACGTTGGAGGTCATGGGTTCGTGTTAATGTACTGTTTAAAATTAGTACACGGGTGATTGTAAAGCTTCGGGTGAGTTTCAGGGTTAGGGTTCAGGTTAGGGTTAGGATTAGGGAATGGAGAGGGATTAGGGTACATGTTAGGGTACAGCTGCGGTTTAGGGTTAGCGTACGTGTGAGGGCACGAGTTAGTGTTGGTGTCCTGGTTAAGATTAGGTCACGGGTGAGCGTAAGGCTTCGGGTGATGGTCAGTGTTAGGATTCGGGTTAGGGTTAGAGTTAGGTAATGGAGAGGGATTAGGGTACAGTTTAGGGTACGACAACGCTTAAGGGTTAGTGTACGTGTGGAGACACGAGTTAGTGTTGGTGTACTGTTTAAGAATAGTGCACGGGTGAGGATTAGGCCTTGGAAGAGTGTCAGGTTTAGGGATTGGTTTAGGGTTAGGGTTAGGCAATGGGGAGGGATTAGGGTACAGGTTAGGGTACGGTAACGGTTTAGGGTTAGCCTATGTTGGGCGGCATGGGTTAGGGTTTATCTACTGGTTAAAATTAGGTTACGGGTGAGGGTAAAGCTTCTGGTGAGTGTCATGGTTTAGGTTCGGTATAGTGTTTGGGTTAAGTAATGGAGAGTGATTAGGGTACAGGTTAGGGTACGGCTGCCATTTAGGGTTAGCGTACGTGTGAGGACACGGTTTAGTGATGGTCTATTGGTTAAGATTAGGGCACGGGTGAGGGTAAGGCTTCAGGTGAGGGTCAGGGTTAGGATTCGGGTTACGGTTAGGGTTAGGGAATGGAGAGGGATTAGGGTACAGGCTAGGGTACGACAATGCTTAAGGGTTAGCGTACCTGTGAGGGTACGAATTAGTGTTGGTGTCCTGGTTAAGATTACGGCACGGGTGAGGGTAAGGCTTCCGGCGAGGGTCAGCGTTAGGATTCGGCTTAGGGTTAATATTAGGGAATGAGGAGGGATTAGGGTACAGTTAAGGACACGACAATGCTTAAGGGTTAGCGTACGTGTGAGGGCACAAGTTAGTGTTGGTGTACTGGTTAAGATTAGGGCACTGGTGAGGTTAAGGCCTCGGGTGAGGGTCAGGGTTAGGATTCGGGTTAGTGTTAGGGTTAGGGAATTGGGAGGGATTAGGGTTCAGTTTTGGGCACGGCAAAGGCTTAGGGTTAGCCTACGTTAGAGGGCATGGTTTAGTTTTGATGTTGTGGTTAAAATTAGGACACGGGTGAGGGTAAGTCTTCGGGTTAGTTTCAGTTTTAGGGCACGGGTTATGGTTATGTTTAGGGAATGAGAGGGATTTCGGTACAGGTTAGGGTACCACATCGCTTAAGGAATAGCGTACATGTGACTGCACCGTTTAGTGTTGCTGTGCTCGTTAAGATTAGGTCATGGGTGAGGGTAAGGCTTCGGGTGAGGGTAAGGGTTAGGGTTCGGGTTAGGGTAAGGGTTAAGAAATTGAGAGAGATTAGGGTACAGTTTAGGGTACGACAACGTTTAAGGGTTAATGTACACATGAGGGTGCGAGTTAGCGTTGGTGTACTGGTTAAGATTAGGGCACGGGTGAGTTTAAGGATTCGTGTGACGGTCAGGTTTACGATTCGGTTTAGGGTTAGGGTTAGGGAATGGGGAGGGATTAGGGTACAGTTTAGGGTACGACAGTGCTTAAGTGTTACCATTCGTGTGAGGGCAAGAGTTAGTGTTAGTGTCCTGGTTAAGATTAGGGCACGGGTGAGGGTAAGGTTTCGGGTGAGGGTCAGGTTCACGATTCGGGTTAGGGTTAGGGTTAGGGAAAGGGGAGGGATTAGGGTACAGTTTAAGGTACGATGACACTTAAGGGTTAGCGTACGTGTGAGGTCACTAGTTAGTGTTAGTGTACTGGTTACAATTAGGGGACGGGTGAGGGTAAGGCCTCGGAAGAGGGTCACATTAAGGGTTTGGGTTAGGGTTATGGTTAGGGAATGGGGATTGATTAGGGTACAGTTTAGGGCACGGCAATGGTTTAGGGTTAGGCTACGTTAAAGGGCATGGGTTAGTGTTGATGTACTGGTTAAAATTAGGACACGGGTGAGGGTAAAGTTTAGGGTTTGTGTCAGGGTTAGGATTCTGGTTAGGGTTATTGTTAGGGAATGGAGAGGGATTAGGGTACAGGCTAGGGTACGACAACGCTTAAGGGTTCGCATAATTGTGAGGGCACGAGTTAGTGTTGGTGTACTGGTTAAGACAAGGAAACCGGTGAGGGTAAGGCCTCGGAAAAGGGTCACGTTCAGGGTTTGTGTTAGGGTTAGGGTTAGGGAATGGGGAGGGATTAGGGTGCAGGATAGGGTACGACAACGCTTAAGGGTTAGCGTACGTTTGAGGGCACGAGTTAGTGTTTGTGTACTGGTTAAGATTAGCGCATGGGTTAAGGTAGGGCCTCGGAAGAGGGTCAGGTTTAGGGATGGGGTTAGGGTTAGGGTTAGGCAATGGGAGGGATTACGGAACAGGGTAGGGCACGGCAACGGTTTAGTGTTATCCTTTGTTGGAGGGCATGAGTTAGTGTTGATGGATTGTTTAAAATTAGGACACGGGTGAGGTTAAATCTTCGGGTGAGTGTCAGGGTTAGGGTTCGGGTTAGGGTTCGAGTTAGGGAATGGAGAGGGATTAGGATACAGGTTAGGGTACGGCTGCGGTTTAGGGTTAGCGTACATGTGATGGCAGGGTTTAGTGATGGTGTATTGGTTAAGATTAGGTCACGGGTGAGGGTAAGGCTTAGGGTGAGGCTCAGGGTTAGGATTCGTGTTAGGGTTAGGGTTAGGGAATGGGGAGGTATTAGGGTACAATTTAGGGTATGACAACGCTTAAGGGTTAGCGTACGTGTGAGGGCACGAGTTAGTATTGGTGTCATGGTTAAGATTAGGGCACGGGTGAGGGTAAGGCTTCAGGTGAGGGTCAGGGTTAGGATTCGGGTAAGGGTTCGGGTTAGGGAATGGGGAGGGATTAGGGTACAGTTTAGGGTACGACAACGCTTAAGGGTTAACGTACGTGTGAGGGCACAAATTAGTGTTGGTGTGCTGGTTAAGATTAGGACACGGGTGAGTTTAAGGATTCGGGTGAGGGTCAGGTTTACGATTCGGGTTAGGGTTAGGGAATGGGGAGTGATTAGGGTACAGTTTAGGGTACGACAGTGCTTAAGAGTTACTGTTCGTGTGAGAGCAAGTGTTAGTGTTAGTGTCCTGGTTAAGATTAGGGCACGGGTGAGGGTAAGGCTTTGGGTAAGGGTCAGGGTTAGGATTCGGGTTAGGGTTAGGGTTAGGGTTAGGCAATGGGAGGGATTAGGGAACAGGGTAGGGCACGGCAACGGTTTAGTGTTAGCCTACGTTGGAGGGCATGGGTTAGTGTTGATGGACTGTCTAAAATTAGGACACGGGTGAGGGTAAATCTTTGGGTGAGTGTCAGGGTTAGGGTGCGGGTTAGGGTTCGGGTTAGGGAATGGAGAGGGATTAGGTTACAGGTTAGGCTACAGCTGCGGGTTATGGTGATCGTACGTGTGAGGGCACGGTTTAGTGGTGGTGTATTGGTTAAGATTAGTTCACGGGTGAGGATAAGCTTAGGGTGAGGCTCAGGGTTAGGAGTCGGGTTAGGGTTAGGGTTAGGGAATGGGGAGGGATTAGTGTACAATTTAGGGTATGACAACGCTTAAGGGTTAGTGTACGTGTGAGGGCACGAGTTAGTGTTGGTGTCCTGGTTAAGATTAGGGAACGGGTGAGCGTAAGGCTTCGGGTGAGGGTCAGGGTTAGGATTCGTGTTAGGGTTAGGGTTAGGGAATGGGGAGGGATTAGGGTACAGTTTAGGGTACGAGAGTGCTTAAGGGTTACCGTTCGTGTGAGGGCAAGTGTTAGTGTTAGTGTCCTGGTTAAGATTAGGGCACGGGTGAGGGTAAGGCTTCAGGTGAAGGCCAGGGTTAGGATTCGGGTTATGGTTAGGGTTAGGGAAAGGGGAGGGATTAGGGTACAGTTTAGGGTACGATGACGCTTAAGGGTTAGCGTACGTGTGAGGTCACTACTTAGTGTTAGTGTACTGGTTACAATTAGGGCACGGGTGAGGGTAAGGCCTCGGAAGAGGGTCACGTTAAGGGTTTGGGTTAGGGTTATGGTTAGGGAATGGGGATTGATTAGGCTACAGTTTAGGGTACGACAATGGTTTAGGGTTAGCCTACGTAAGAGGGCATGTGTTAGTGTTGATGTACTGGTTAAAATTAGGACACGGTGAGGGTAAAGTTTAGGGTGAGTGTCAGTGTTAGGTTTCAGGTTAGGGTTAGGGTTAGGGAATGGAGAGGGATTAGGGTACAGGTTAGGGTACAGCTGCGGTTTAGGGTTAGCGTACGTGTGAGGGCACGAGTTAGTGTTTGTTTACTGGTTAAGATTAGTGCATGGGTTAGGGTAGGACCTCGGAAGACAGTCAGGTTTAGGGATGGGGTTAGGGTTAGGGTTAGGCAATGGGAGGGATTAGGGAACAGGGTAGGGCACGGCAACGGTTTAGTGTTATCCTACGTTGGAGGGCATCAGTTAGTGTTCATAGACTGTTTAAAATTAGGACACGGGTGAGGATAAATCTTCGGGTGAGTGTCAGGGTTAGGGTTCGGGTTAGGGTTAGGGTTAGGGAATGGAGAGGGATTAGGGTACAGTTTAGGGTACGGCTGCGGTTTAGGTTTAGCGTACGTGTGAGGGCACGGTTTAGTGATGGTGTATTGGTTAAGATTAGGTCACGGGTGAGGGTAAGGCTTCAGGTGAGGGTCAGGGTTAGAATTCGAGTTAGGGTTAGGGTTAGAGAATGGGGAGAGATTAGGGTACAGTTTAGGGTACGACAACGCTTAAGGGTTAGCGGACGTGTGAGGCCACGAATTAGTGTTGGTGTGCTGGTTAAGATTAGGGCACGGGTGAGGGTAAGGGTTCGGGTGAGGGTCAGGTTTACGATTCGGGTTAGGGTTAGGGTTAGGGAATGGGGAGGGATTAGGGTACAGTTTAGGGTACCAAAGTGCTTAAGGGTTGCCATTCGTGTGAGGGCAAGTGTTAGTGTTAGTTTCCTGGTTAAGATTAGGGCACGGGTGAGGGTAAGGCTTCAGGTGAGGGTCAGGGTTAGGAATCCGGTTATGGTTAGGTTTAGGGAATGGAGAGGGATTAGGGTACAGGCTAGGGTACGACAACGCTTAAGGGTTCGTATGATTGTGAGGGCACGAGTTAGTGTTTGTGTACTGGTTAAGACAAGGGCACCAGTGAGGGTAAGGCTTCGGGTGAGGGTCAGGTTTAGGATTCGTGTTAGGGTTAGGGTTAGGGAATGGGGAGGGATTAGGGTACAGTTTAGGGTACGACAGTGCTTAAGGGTTGCCGTTCGTGTGAGGGCAAGAGTTAGTGTTAGTTTCCTGGTTAAGATTAGGTCACGGGTGAGGGTAAGGTTTCAGGTGAGGGTCAGGGTAGGGATTCGGGTTAGGGTTAGGGTTAGGGAATGGGGAGGGATTAGGGTACACTTTAGGGTACGACAGTGCTTAAGGGTTACCGTTCGTGTGAGGGCAAGTGTTGGTGTTAGTGTCCTGGTTAAGATTATGACACGGGTGAGGGTAAGGCTTCAGGTGAGGGTCAGGGTTAGGATTCGGGTTACGGTTATGGTTAGGGAATGGGGAAGGATTAGGGTACAGTTTAGGGTACGACAACGCTTCAGGGATAGCGTAAGTGTCAGGGCACAAATTAGTGTTGATGTGCTGGTTAAGATTAGAGAACGGGTGAGGGTAAGGTTTCGGGTGAGGATCAGGTTTACCATGCGGGTTAGGGTTAGTGTTAGGGAATGGGGAGGGATTAGGGTACAGTTTAGGGTACGACAACACTTAAGGGATAGCGTAAGTGTGAGGACACAAATTAGTGTTAGTGTGCTGGTTAAGATTAGGGCACGGGTGAGGGTAAGGGTTCGGGTGAGGGTCAGGTTTACAATTCGGGTTAGGGTTAGGGTTAGGGAATGGGGAGGGATTAGGGTACAGTTTAGGGTATGATGATGCTTAAGGGTTAGCGTACGTGTGAGGTCACTAGTTAGTGTTAGTGTACCTGTTACGATTAGGACACGGGTGAGGGTAAGGCCTCGGAAGAGGGTCAGGTTAAGGGTTTGGGTTAGGGTTATGGTTAGGGAACGGGGATTGATTAGGGTACAGGTTAGTGTACGGCAATGGTTTAGGGTTGGCCTGCATAAGAGGGCATGGGTTAGTGTTGATGTACTGGTTAAAATTAGGACACGGGTGAGGGTAAAGTTTAGGGTGAGTGTCAGGGTAAGGTTTCAGGTTAGGGTTAGGGTTAGGGAATGTAGAGGGATTAGGGTACAGGTTAGGGTACAGCGGCGGTTTACAGTTAGTGTACGTGTGAGGGCACGAGTTAGTGTTGGTGTCCTGGTTAAGTTTAGGGCACGGGTGAGGGTAAGGCTTCAGGTGAGGGTCAGGGTTAGGGTTAGGTTTAGGGTTAGGGAATGGGGAGGGATTAGGGTGCACGATAGGGTACGACAATGCTTAAGGGTTAGCGTACGTTTGAGGGCACAATTTAGTGTTTGTGTACTGGTTAAGATTAGGGCATGGGTTCAGGTAGGGCCTCGGAAGAGTGTCAGGTTTAGGGATGGGGTTAGGGTTAGGGTTAGGCAATGGGAGGGGTTAGGGAACAGGGTAGGGCACGGCAACGGTTTAGTGTTAGCCTACGTTGGAGGGCATGGGTTAGTGTTGATGGACTGCTTAAAATTAGGACACGGGTGAGGGTAAATCTTTGGGTGAGTGTCAGGGTTAGGGTTCGGGTTCGGGAATGGAGAGGGATTAGGGTACAGGTTAAGGTACGGCTGCGGTTTTAGGTTAGTGTATGTGTGAGGCCACGGTTTAGTGATGGTGTGTTGTTTAAGATTAGGTCACGGGTGAGGGTAAGGCTTAGGGTGAGGCTCAGGGTTAGGAGTCTGGTTAGGGTTAGGGTTAGGGAATGGGGAGGGATTAGTGTACAATTTAAGGTATGACAATGCTTAAGGGTTAGCGTACGTGTGAGGGCACGAGTTAGTGTTGGTGTCCTGGTTAAGATTAGGGCACGGGTGAGGGTAAGGCTTCGGGTGAGGGTCAGGGTTAGGATTCGTGTTAGGGTTAGGGTTAGGGAATGGGGAGGGATTAGGGTACAGTTTAGGGTACGACAGTGCTTAAGGGTTGCCGTTCGTGTGAGGGCAAGTGTTAGTGTTAGTTTCCTGGTTAAGATTAGGGCACGGGTGAGGGTAAGGCTTCGGGTGAGGGTCAGAGTTAGGATTCGGGTTAGGGTTAGGGTTAGGGAATGGAGAGGGATTAGGGTACAGGCTAGGGTACGACAACGCTTAAGGGTTCGCATAATTGTGAGGGCGCAAGTTAGTGTTTGTGTACTGGTTAAGACAAGGGCACCAGTGAGGGTAAGGCCTCGGAAAAGGGTCACGTTCAGGGTTTGGGTTAAGGTTGGGGTTAGGGAATGGGGAGGGATTAGGGTGCAGGATAGGGTACGACAACGCTTAAGGGTTAGCGTACGTTTGAGGGCATGAGTTAGTGTTTGTGTACTGCTTAAGATTAGAGCATGGGTTAGGGTAGGGCCTCAGAAGAGGGTTAGGTTTAGAGATGGGGTTAGGGTTAGGGTTAGGCAAAGGGAGGGATTAGGGAACAGGGTAGGGCACGGCAACGGTTTAGTGTTAGCCTACGTTGTAGGGCATGGGTTAGTGTTGATGGACTGTTTAAAATTAGGACACGGGTGAGGGTAAATCCTCGGGTGAGTGTCAGGGTTAGGGTTCGGGTTAGGGTTAGGGTTAGGGAATGGAGAGGGAATAGGGTACAGGTTAGGGTACGGCTGCGGTTTAAGGTTAGCGTATGTGTGAGGGCATGGTTTAGTGATGGTGTATTGTTTAAGATTATGTCACGGGTGAGGGTAAGGCTTAGGGTGAGGCTCAGGGTTAGGATTCGGGTTAGGGTTATTGTTAGGTAATGGGGAGGGATTAGGTTACAATTTAGGGTATGACAATGCTTAAGGATTAGCGTACGTGTGACGGCACGAGTTAGTGTTCGTGTCCTGGTTAAGATTAAGGCACAGGTGAGGGTAAGGCTTCGGGTGAGGGTCAGGGTTAGGATTCGTGTTAGGGTTAGGGTTAGGGAATGGGGATGGATTAGGGTACA
The DNA here is from genome assembly GCA_036417435.1 of Inia geoffrensis. Classification (NCBI taxonomy): domain Eukaryota; kingdom Metazoa; phylum Chordata; class Mammalia; order Artiodactyla; family Iniidae; genus Inia; species Inia geoffrensis. The sequence continues at coordinate 46,383 of JAZAQT010000543.1, forward strand.
GTTTAGGGTACGAAGACGCTTAAGGTTTAGCGTACGTGTGAGATCACTAGTTAGTGTTAGTGTACTGGTTACGATTAGGGCAGGGGTGAGGGTAAGGCCTCAGACGAAGGTCACGTTAAGGGTTTGGGTTAGGGTTATTGTTAGGGAATGGGGAGGGATTAGGGTACAGTTTAGGGCACGACAGTGCTTAAAGGTAACCGTTCGTGTGAGGGCAAGTGTTAGTGTTGGTGTCCTGGTTAAGATTAGGGCACGGGTGAGGGTTAGGCTTCAGCTGTGGGTCAGGGTTAGGATTCGGTTTAGGGCTAGTGTTAGGGAATGGGGAGGGATTAGGGTACGGTTTAGGGTACGATGACGCTTAAGGGTTAGCGTACGTTTGAGGTCACAAGATATTGTTAGTGTACTGGTTACGATTAGGGCACGGGTGAGGGTAAGGTCTCAGACGAAGGTCACGTTAAGGGTTTGGGTTAGGGTTATGGTTACGGCATGGGGATTGATTAGGGTACAGGTTAGGGTACGGCAATGGTTTAGGGTTAGCCTATGTAAGAGGGCATGGGTTAGTGTTGATGTACTGGTTAAAATTAGGACACGTGTGAGGGTAAAGTTTAGGTTGAGTGTCAGGGTTAGGTTTCAGGTTAGGTTTAGGGTTCGGGAATGGAGAGGGATTAGGGTTCAGGCTAGGGTACGACAACGCTTAAGTGTTCGCATAACTGTGAGGGCACGAGTTAGTGTTGGTGTACTGGTTAAGACAAGGGCACCGGTGAGGGTAAGGCCTCGGAAAAGGGTCAAGCTCAGGCTTTGGGTTAGGGTTAGGGTTAGGGAATGGGGAGGAATTAGGGTACAGGATAGGGTACGACAACGCTTAAGGGTTAGCGTACGTTTGAGGGCACGAGTTAGTGTTTGTGTACTGGTTAAGGTTAGGGCATGGGTTAGGGTAAGGCCTCAGATGAGTGTCAGGTTTAGGGATGGGGTTAGGGTTAGGGTTAGGCAATGGGAGGGATTAGGGTACAGGGTAGGGCACGGCAACGGTTTAGTTTTAGCCTAAGTTGGAAGGCATGTGTTAGTTTTGATGGACTGTTTAAAATTAGGACACGGGTGAGGGTAAATATTTGGGTGAGTGTCAGGGTTAGGGTTCGGGTTAGGGTTAGGGTTAGGGAATGGAGAGTGATTAGGGTACATGTTAAGGTATGGCTGCGGTTTAGGGTTAGGGTACGTGTGAGGGCACGGTTTAGTGATGGTGTATTGGTTAAGATTAGGTCACGGTTGAGGATAAGGCTTAGGGTGAGGCACAGGGTTAGGATTCGGGTTAGGGTTAGGGTTAGGTAATGGGGAGGGATTATGGTAAAATTTATTGTATGACAACGTTTAAGGTTTAGCGTACGTGTGATGGCACAAGTTAGTGTTGGTGTCCTGGTTAAGATTAGGGCACGGGTGAGAGTAAGGCTTCGGGTGAGGGTCAGGGTTAGGATTCGTGTTAGGGTGAGGGTTAGGGAATGGGGAGGGATTAGGGTACAGTTTAGGATACGACAGTGCTTAAGGGTTACCGTTCGTGTGAGGGCAAGAGTTAGTGTTAGTGTCCTGGTTAAGTTTAGGGCACGGGTGAGGGTACGGCTTCAGGTGAGGGTCAGGGTTAGGATTCGGGTTACGGTTAGGGTTAGGGACTGGGGAGGGATTAGGGTACAGTTTAGGGTACGACAACGCTTAAGGGTTAGCGTACGTGTGAGAGCATGAATTAGTGTTGGTGTGCTGGTTAAGATTATTGCACGGGTGAGGGTAAGGGTTCGGGTGAGGGTCAGGTTTACGATTCGGGTTAGGGTTAGGTTTAGGGAATGTGGAGGGATTAGGGTACAGTTTAGGGTCCGATGACGCTTAAGGGTTAGCGTACGTGTGAGGTCACTTGTTAGTGTTAGTGTACTGGTTACGATTAGGGCACGGGTGAGGGTAAGGCCTTGGAAGAGGGTCACGTTAAGGGTTTGGGTTAGGGTTATGGTTAAGGAATGGGGATTGATTAGGGTACAGGTTAGGGTACGGCAATGGTTTAGGGTTAGCCTACGTAAGAGGGCATGGGTTAATGTTGATGTACTGGTTAAAATTAGGACATGGGTGAGGGTAAAGTTTAGGGTGAGTGTCAGGGTTAGGTTTCAGGTTAGGGTTAGGGTTAGGGAATGGAGAGGGTTTAGGGTACAGGTTAGGGTACAGCTGAGGTTTAGGGTTAGTGTACATGTGAGGGCAAGAGTTAGTGTTGGTGTCCTGGTTAAGATTAGGGCACGAGTGAGGGTAAGGCTTCGGGTGAGGGTCAGGGTTAGGATTCGTGTTAGGGTTAGGTTTAGGGCATGGAGAGGGATTAGGGTACAGGCTAGGTTACGACAACGCTTAAGGGTTTGCATAATTGTGAGGGCACGAGTTAGTGTTGGTGTACTCGTTAAGACAAGGGCACCGGTGAGGGTGAGGCCTCGGAAAAGGGTCACGTTCAGGGTTTGGTTTAAGGCTAGGGTTAGGGAATGGGGAGGGATTAGGGTACAGTTTAGGGTACGAGAGTGCTTAAGGGTTACCGTTCGTGTGAGGGCAAGAGTTAGTGTTAGTGTCCTGGTTAAGATTAGGGCACGGGTGAGGGTAAGGCTTCAGGTGAGGGCCAGGGTTAGGATTCGGGTTATGGTTAGGGTTAGGGAAAGGGGAGGGATTTGGGTACAGTTTAGGGTACGATGACGCTTAAGTGTTAGCGTACGTGTGAGGTCACTACTTAGTGTTAGTGTACTGGTTACAATTAGGGCACGTGTGAGTGTAAGGCCTCGGAAGAGGGTCACGTTAAGGGTTTGGGTTAGGGTTATGGTTAGGGAATGGGGATTGATTAGGCTACAGTTTAGGGTACGGCAATGGTTTAGGGTTAGCCTACGTAAGAGGGCATGTGTTAGTGTTGATGTACTGGTAAAAATTAGGACACGGTGAGGGTAAAGTTTAGGGTGAGTGTCAGTGTTAGGTTTCAGGTTAGGGTTAGGGTTAGGGAATGGAGAGGGATTAGGGTACAGGTTAGGGTACAGCTGCGGTTTAGGGTTAGCATACGTGTGAGGGCACGAGTTAGTGTTTGTTTACTGGTTAAGATTAGTGCATGGGTTAGGGTAGGGCCTCGGAAGACAGTCAGGTTTAGGGATGGGGTTAGGTTTAGAGTTAGGCAATGGGAGGGATTAGGGAACAGGGTAGGGCACGGCAACGGTTTAGTGTTATCCTACGTTGGAGGGCATCAGTTAGTGTTCATAGACTGTTTAAAATTAGGACACGGGTGAGGATAAATCTTCGGGTGAGTGTCAGGGTTAGGGTTCGGGTTAGGGTTCGGGTTAGGGAATGGAGAGGGATTAGGGTACAGGTTAGGGTACGGCTGCGGTTTAGGGTTAGCGTACGTGTGAGGGCACGGTTTAGTGATGGTGTAGTGGTTAAGATTAGGTCACGGGTGAGGGTAAGGCTTAGGGTGAGGCTCAGGGTTTGGATTCGTGTTAGGGTTAGGGTTAGGGAATGGGGAGGGATTAGTGTACAGGATAGGGTATGACAACGCTTAAGGGTTAGCGTACGTGTGAGGGCATGAGTTAGTATTGGTGTCCTGGTTAAGATTAGGGCATGGGTGAGGGTCAGGGTTAGGATTCGTGTTAGGGTTAAGGTTAGGGAATGGGGAGGGATTAGGGTACAGTTTAGGGCACGACAACGCTTAAGGGTTAGCGTACATGTGAGGGCACTAATTAGTGTTGGTGTGCTGGTTAAGATTAGGGCACGGGAGTGGGTAAGGGTTCGGGTGAGGGTCAGGTTTACTATTCGGGTTAGGGTTAGGGAATGGGGAGGGATTAGGGTACAGTTTAGGGTACGACAGTGCTTAAGGGTTACCGTTCGTGTGAGGGCAAGAGTTAGTGTTAGTGTCCTGGTTAAGATTAGGTCACGGGTGAGGGTAAGGCTTCAGGTGAGGGTCAGGGTTAGAATTCGAGTTAGGGTTAGGGTTAGAGAATGGGGAGAGATTAGGGTACAGTTTAGGGTACGACAACGCTTAAGGGTTAGCGGACGTGTGAGGCCACGAATTAGTGTTGGTGTGCTGGTTAAGATTAGGGCACGGGTGAGGGTAAGGGTTCGGGTGAGGGTCAGGTTTACGATTCGGGTTAGGGTTAGGGTTAGGGAATGGGGAGGGATTAGGGTACAGTTTAGGGTACGAAGACGCTTAAGGCTTAGCGTACGTGTGAGGTCACTAGTTAGTTTTAGTGTACTGGTTACGATTAGGGCACGGGTGAGAGTAAGGCCTCGGAAGAGGGTCAGGGTTAGGATTTGTGTTAGGGTTAGGGTTAGGGAATGGGGAGGGATTAGGGTACAGTTTAGGGTACCAAAGTGCTTAAGGGTTGCCATTCGTGTGAGGGCAAGTGTTAGTGTTAGTTTCCTGGTTAAGATTAGGGCACGGGTGAGGGTAAGGCTTCGGGTGAGGGTCAGGGTTAGGAATCCGGTTAGGGTTAGGTTTAGGGAATGGAGAGGGATTAGGGTACAGGCTAGGGTACGACAACGCTTAAGGGTTCGTATGATTGTGAGGGCACGAGTTAGTGTTTGTGTACTGGTTAAGACAAGGGCACCAGTGAGGGTAAGGCTTCGGGTGAGGGTCAGGTTTAGGATTCGTGTTAGGGTTAGGGTTAGGGAATGGGGAGGGATTAGGGTACAGTTTAGGGTACGACAGTGCTTAAGGGCTGCCGTTCGTGTGAGGGCAAGAGTTAGTGTTAGTTTCCTGGTTAAGATTAGGTCACGGGTGAGGGTAAGGTTTCAGGTGAGGGTCAGGGTAGGGATTCGGGTTAGGGTTAGGGTTAGGGAATGGGGAGGGATTAGGGTACACTTTAGGGTACGACAGTGCTTAAGGGTTACCGTTCGTGTGAGGGCAAGTGTTGGTGTTAGTGTCCTGGTTAAGATTATGACACGGGTGAGGGTAAGGCTTCAGGTGAGGGTCAGGGTTAGGATTCGGGTTACGGTTATGGTTAGGGAATGGGGAAGGATTAGGGTACAGTTTAGGGTACGATAACACTTCAGGGATAGCGTAAGTGTGAGGGCACAAATTAGTGTTGATGTGCTGGTTAAGATTAGGGCACGGGTGAGGGTAAGGGTTCGGGTGAGGGTCAGGTTTACAATTCGGGTTAGGGTTAGGGTTAGGGAATGGGGAGGGATTAGGGTACAGTTTAGGGTATGATGATGCTTAAGGGTTAGCGTACGTGTGAGGTCACTAGTTAGTGTTAGTGTACCTGTTACGATTAGGACACGTGTGAGGGTAAGGCCTCGGAAGAGGGTCAGGTTAAGGGTTTGGGTTAGGGTTATGGTTAGGGAACGGGGATTGATTAGGGTACAGGTTAGTGTACGGCAATGGTTTAGGGTTGGCCTGCATAAGAGGGCATGGGTTAGTGTTGATGTACTGGTTAAAATTAGGACACGGGTGAGGGTAAAGTTTAGGGTGAGTGTCAGGGTAAGGTTTCAGGTTAGGGTTAGGGTTAGGGAATGTAGAGGGATTAGGGTACAGGTTAGGGTACAGCGGCGGTTTACAGTTAGTGTACGTGTGAGGGCACGAGTTAGTGTTGGTGTCCTGGTTAAGTTTAGGGCACGGGTGAGGGTAAGGCTTCAGGTGAGGGTCAGGGTTAGGGTTAGGTTTAGGGTTAGGGAATGGGGAGGGATTAGGGTGCACGATAGGGTACGACAATGCTTAAGGGTTAGCGTACGTTTGAGGGCACAATTTAGTGTTTGTGTACTGGTTAAGATTAGGGCATGGGTTCGGGTAGGGCCTCGGAAGAGTGTCAGGTTTAGGGATGGGGTTAGGGTTAGGGTTAGGCAATGGGAGGGGTTAGGGAACAGGGTAGGGCACGGCAACGGTTTAGTGTTAGCCTACGTTGGAGGGCATGGGTTAGTGTTGATGGACTGCTTAAAATTAGGACACGGGTGAGGGTAAATCTTTGGGTGAGTGTCAGGGTTAGGGTTCGGGTTCGGGAATGGAGAGGGATTAGGGTACAGGTTAAGGTACGGCTGCGGTTTTAGGTTAGGGTATGTGTGAGGCCACGGTTTAGTGATGGTGTGTTGTTTAAGATTAGGTCACGGGTGAGGGTAAGGCTTAGGGTGAGGCTCAGGGTTAGGAGTCTGGTTAGGGTTAGGGTTAGGGAATGGGGAGGGATTAGTGTACAATTTAAGGTATGACAATGCTTAAGGGTTAGCGTACGTGTGAGGGCACGAGTTAGTGTTGGTGTCCTGGTTAAGATTAGGGCACGGGTGAGGGTAAGGCTTCGGGTGAGGGTCAGGGTTAGGATTCGTGTTAGGGTTAGGGTTAGGGAATGGGGAGGGATTAGGGTACAGTTTAGGGTACGACAGTGCTTAAGGGTTGCCGTTCGTGTGAGGGCAAGTGTTAGTGTTAGTTTCCTGGTTAAGATTAGGGCACGGGTGAGGGTAAGGCTTCGGGTGAGGGTCAGAGTTAGGATTCGGGTTAGGGTTAGGGTTAGGGAATGGAGAGGGATTAGGGTACAGGCTAGGGTACGACAACGCTTAAGGGTTCGCATAATTGTGAGGGCGCGAGTTAGTGTTTGTGTACTGGTTAAGACAAGGGCACCAGTGAGGGTAAGGCCTCGGAAAAGGGTCACGTTCAGGGTTTGGGTTAAGGTTGGGGTTAGGGAATGGGGAGGGATTAGGGTGCAGGATAGGGTACGACAACGCTTAAGGGTTAGCGTACGTTTGAGGGCATGAGTTAGTGTTTGTGTACTGCTTAAGATTAGAGCATGGGTTAGGGTAGGGCCTCAGAAGAGGGTTAGGTTTAGAGATGGGGTTAGGGTTAGGGTTAGGCAAAGGGAGGGATTAGGGAACAGGGTAGCGCACGGCAACGGTTTAATGTTAGCCTACGTTGTAGGGCAATGGTTAGTGTTGATGGACTGTTTAAAATTAGGACACGGGTGAGGGTAAATCCTCGGGTGAGTGTCAGGGTTAGGGTTCGGGTTATGGTTAGGGTTAGGGAATGGAGAGGGAATAGGGTACAGGTTAGGGTACGGCTGCGGTTTAAAGTTAGCGTATGTGTGAGGGCATGGTTTAGTGATGGTGTATTGTTTAAGATTATGTCACGGGTGAGGGTAAGGCTTAGGGTGAGGCTCAGGGTTAGGATTCGGGTTAGGGTTATGGTTAGGTAATGGGGAGGGATTAGGTTACAATTTAGGGTATGACAATGCTTAAGGATTAGCGTACGTGTGACGGCACGAGTTAGTGTTCGTGTCCTGGTTAAGATTAAGGCACGGGTGAGGGTAAGGCTTCGGGTGAGGATCAGGGTTAGGATTCGTGTTAGGGTTAGGGTTAGGGAATGGGGAGGGATTAGGGTACAGTTTAGGGTACGATGACGCTTAAGGGTTAGCGTACGTGTAAGGTCACTAGTTAGTTTTAGTGTACTGGTTACGATTAGGGCACGGGTGAGGGTAAGGCCTCGGAAGAGGGTCACGTTAAGGGTTTGGGTTAGGGTTATGGTTAGGGAATGGTGATTGATTAAGGTACAGGTTAGGGCACGGCAATGGTTTAGTGTTAACCTACGTAAGAGGGCATGGGTTAGTGTTGATGTACTGGTTAAAATTAGGACACGGGTGAGGGTAAAGTTTAGGGTGAGTGTCAGGATTAGGTTTCAGGCTAGGGCTGGGTTAGGAAATGGAGAGGGATTAGGGCACAGGTTACGGTACAGCTGCGGTTTAGTGTTAGCGTACGTGTGAGGGCACGAGTTAGTGTTGGTGTCCTGGTTAAGATTAGGGCACGGGTGAGGGAAAGGCTTTGGGTGAGCGTCAGGGTTAGGATTCGGGTTAGGGTTAGGGTTCGGGAATGGAGAGGGATTAGGGTACAGGCTAGGGTACGACAATGCTTAAGGGTTCGCATAATTGTGAGGGCACGAGTTAGTGTTGGTGTACTGGTTAAGACAAGGGCACCGGTGAGGGTAAGGCCTCGGAAAAGGGTCACGTTCAGGGTTTGGGTTAGGGTTAGGGTTAGGGAATGGGGAGGGATTAGGGTACAGGATAGGGTACGACAACGCTTAAGGGTTAGCATAAGTTTGAGAGCACGAGTTAGTGTTTGTGTACTGGTTAAGATTAGGGCATGGGTTAGGGTAGGGCCTCGGAAGAGGGTCAGGTTTAGGGATGTGGTTAGGGTTAGAGTTAGGCAATGGGAGGGATTAGGGTACACGGTAGTGCACGGCAACGGTTTAGTGTTAGCCTACGTTGGAGGGCATGGGTTAGTGTTGATGGACTCTTTAAAATTAGGACACGGGTGAGGGTAAATCTTCGGGAGAATGTCAGGTTTCGGGTTCGGGTTAGGATTAGGGTTAGGGAATAGAGAGGGATTAGGGTACACGTTAGGGTACGTCTGCGTTTTAGGGTTAGCGTACGTGTGAGGGCACGGTTTAGTGATGGTGTATTGGTTAATATTAGGTCACGGGTGAGGATAAGGCTTAGGGTGAGGCTCAGGGTTAGGATTCGGGTTAGGGTTAGGTTTAGGGAATGGGGAGAGATTAGGGTACAATTTATGGTATGAAAACGCTTAAGGGTTAGCATACGTGTGTGGGCACGAGTTAGTGTTGGTGTCCTGGTTAAGATTAGGACACGGGTGAGGGTAAGGCTTAGGGTGAGGGTCAGGGTTAGGATTCGTGTTAGGGTTAGGGTTAGGGAATTTAGAGGGATTAGGGTACAGTTTAGGGTACGACAGTGCATAAGGGTTACCGTTCGTGTGAGGGAAAGAGTTAGTGTTAGTTTCCTGGTTAAGATTAGGGCACGGGTGAGGGTAAGGCTTCGGGTGACGGTCAGGGTTAGGATTCGTGTTAGGGTGAGTGTTAGGGAATGGGGAGGGATTAGGGTACAGTTTAGGGTACAACAGTGCTTAAGTGTTACCGTTCGTGTGAGGGCAAGAGTTAGTGTTAGTGTCCTGGTTACGTTTAGGGCACAGGTGAGGGTACGGCTTCAGGTGAGGATCAGGGTTAGGATTCGGGTTAGGTTTAGGATTAGGGAATGGGGAGGGATTAGGGTACAGTTTAGGGTACGACAACGTTTAAGGGTTAACGTACGTGTGAGGGCATGAATTAGTGTTGGTGTGCTGGTTAAGATTAGGGCTCGGGTGAGGGTAAGGGTTCGGGTGAGGGTCAGGTTTACGATTCGGGTTAGGGTTAGGATTAGAGAATGGGGAGGTATTAGGGTACAGTTTAGGGTACGAAGACGCTTAAGGTTTAGCGTACGTGTGAGATCACTAGTTAGTGTTAGTGTACTGGTTACGATTAGGGCAGGGGTGAGGGTAAGGCCTCAGACGAAGGTCACGTTAAGGGTTTGGGTTAGGGTTATTGTTAGGGAATGGGGAGGGATTAGGGCACAGTTTAGGGCACGACAGTGCTTAAAGGTAACCGTTCGTGTGAGGGCAAGTGTTAGTGTTAGTGTCCTGGTTAAGATTAGGGCACGGGTGAGGGTTAGGCTTCAGCTGTGGGTCAGGGTTAGGATGCGGTTTAGGGCTAGTGTTAGGGAATGGGGAGGGATTAGGGTACGGTTTAGGGTACGATGACGCTTAAGGGTTAGCGTACATTTGAGGTCACTAGATAGTGTTAGTGTACTGGTTACGATTAGGGCACGGGTGAGGTTAAGGTCTCAGACGAAGGTCACGTTAAGTGTTTGGGTTAGGGTTATGGTTACGGCATGGGGATTGATTAGGGTACAGGTTAGGGTACGGCAATGGTTTAGGGTTAGCCTACGTAAGAGGGCATGGGTTAGTGTTGATGTACTGGTTAAATTAGGACACGTGTGAGGGTAAAGTTTAGGTTGAGTGTCAGGGTTAGGTTTCAGGTTAGGGTTAGGGTTCGGGAATGGAGAGGGATTAGGGTTCAGGCTAGGGTACGACAACGCTTAAGTGTTCGCATAACTGTGAGGGCACGAGTTAGTGTTGGTGTACTGGTTAAGACAAGGGCACCGGTGAGGGTAAGGCCTCGGAAAAGGGTCAAGCTCAGGTTTTGGGTTAGGGTTAGGGTTAGGGAATGGGGAGGAATTAGGGTACTGGATAGGGTACGACAACGCTTAAGGGTTAGCGTACGTTTGAGGGCACGAGTTAGTGTTTGTGTACTGGTTAAGGTTAGGGCATGGGTTAGGGTAAGGCCTCAGATGAGTGTCAGGTTTAGGGTTGGGGTTAGGGATAGGGTTAGGCAATGGGAGGGATTAGGGAACAGGGTAGGGCACGGCAACGGTTTAGTTTTAGCCTAAGTTGGAAGGCATGTGTTAGTTTTGATGGACTGTTTAAAATTAGGACACGGGTGAGGGTAAATATTTGGGTGAGTGTCAGGGTTAGGGTTCGGGTTAGGGTTAGGGTTAGGGAATGGAGAGTGATTAGGGTACATATTAAGGTATGGCTGCGGTTTAGGGTTAGGGTACGTGTGAGGGCACGGTTTAGTGATGGTGTATTGGTTAAGATTAGGTCACGGTTGAGGATAAGGCTTAGGGTGAGGCACAGGGTTAGGATTCGGGTTAGGGTTAGGGTTAGGTAATGGGGAGGGATTATGGTAAAATTTATTGTATGACAACGTTTAAGGTTTAGCGTACGTGTGATGGCACAAGTTAGTGTTGGTGTCCTGGTTAAGATTAGGGCATGGGTGAGGGTAAGGCTTCGGGTGAGGGTCAGGGTTAGGATTCGTGTTAGGGTGAGGGTTAGGGAATGGGGAGGGATTAGGGTACAGTTTAGGATACGACAGTGCTTAAGGGTTACCGTTCGTGTGAGGGCAAGAGTTAGTGTTAGTGTCCTGGTTAAGTTTAGGGCACGGGTGAGGGTACGGCTTCAGGTGAGGGTCAGGGTTAGGATTCGGGTTACGGTTAGGGTTAGGGACTGGGGAGGGATTAGGGTACAGTTTAGGGTACGACAACGCTTAAGGGTTAGCGTACGTGTGAGAGCATGAATTAGTGTTGGTGTGCTGGTTAAGATTATTGCACGGGTGAGGGTAAGGGTTCGGGTGAGGGTCAGGTTTACGATTCGGGTTAGGGTTAGGTTTAGGGAATGTGGAGGGATTAGGGTACAGTTTAGGGTCCGATGACGCTTAAGGGTTAGCGTACGTGTGAGGTCACTTGTTAGTGTTAGTGTACTGGTTACGATTAGGGCACGGGTGAGGGTAAGGCCTTGGAAGAGGGTCACGTTAAGGGTTTGGGTTAGGGTACGGCAATGGTTTAGGGTTAGCCTACGTAAGAGGGCATGGGTTAATGTTGATGTACTGGTTAAAATTAGGACACGGGTGAGGGTAAAGTTTAGGGTGAGTGTCAGGGTTAGGTTTCAGGTTAGGGTTAGGGTTAGGGAATGGAGAGGGTTTAGGGTACAGGTTAGGGTACAGCTGAGGTTTAGGGTTAGTGTACATGTGAGGGCAAGAGTTAGTGTTGGTGTCCTGGTTAAGATTAGGGCACGAGTGAGGGCAAGGCTTCGGGTGAGGGTCAGGGTTAGGATTCGTGTTAGGGTTAGGTTTAGGGCATGGAGAGGGATTAGGGTACAGGCTAGGTTACGACAACGCTTAAGGGTTTGCATAATTGTGAGGGCACGAGTTAGTGTTGGTGTACTCGTTAAGACAAGGGCACCGGTGAGGGTGAGGCCTCGGAAAAGGGTCACGTTCAGGGTTTGGTTTAAGGCTAGGGTTAGGGAATGGGGAGGCATTAGGGTACAGGATAGAGCACGACAACGCTTTAGGGTTAGCGTACGTTTGATGGCACGAGTTAGTGTTTGTGTACTGGTTAAGGTTAGGGCATGGGTTAGGGTAGGCCCTCGGAAGAGGGTCCGGTTTAGGGATGGGGTTAGGGTTAGGGTTAGGCAATGGGAGGGATTAGGGAACAGGGTAGGGCACGGCAACGGTTTAGTGTTAGCCTACGTTGGAGGGCATGGGTTAGTGTTGATGGACTGTTTAAAATTAGGACACGGGTGACGGTAAATCTTCGGGTGAGTGTCAGGGTTAGGGTTTAGGTTAGGGTTAGGGTTAGGGAATGGAGAGGGATTAGGGTACAAGTTAGGTTACGGCTGCGGTTTAGGGTTAGCGTACGTGTGAGGGCACGGTTTAGTGATGGTGTATTGGTTAAGATTAGGTCACGGGTGAGGGTAGGGCTTAGGGTGAGGCTCAGGATTAGGATTCGGGTTAGGGTTAGGGTTAGGGAATGAGGAGGGATTAGGGTACGATTTAGGGTATGACAACGCTTAAGGGTTAGCATACGTGTGAGGGCAAGAGTTAGTATTGGTTTCCTGGTTAAGATTAGGACACGGGTGAGGGTAAGGCTTAGGGTGAGGTTCAGGGTTAGGGTTCGTTTTAGGGTTAAGGTTAGGGAATTTGGAGGGATTAGTATACAGTTTAGGGTACGACAGTGCTTAAGGGTTACCGTTCGTGTGAGGGCAATAGTTAGTGTTAGTGTCCTTGTTAAGATTAGGGCACGGGTGAGGGTAAGGGTTCGGGTGAGGGTCAGGTTTACGATTCGGGTTAGGGTTAGGGTTAGGGAAAGGGGAGGGATTAGGGTACAGGTTAGGGTACGGCAATGGTTTAGGGTTAGCCTACGCAAGAGGGCATGGGTTAGTTTTGATGTACTGGTTAAAATTAGGAAACGGGTGAGGGTAAAGGTTAGGGTGAGTGTCAGTGTTAGGTTTCAGGATAGGGTTAGGGTTAGGGAATGGAGAGGTATTAGGGTACAGGTTAGGGTACAGCTGCGGTTTACGGTTAGCGTACGTGTGAAGGCACGTGTTAGTGATGGTGTCCTGGTTAAGATTAGGGCACGGGTGAGGGTAAGGCTTCGAGTGAGGGTCAGGGTTAGGATTCGGGTTGGTTTAGGGTTAGGGAATGGAGAGGGATTAGGGTACAGGCTAGGGTACGACAACGTTTAAGGGTTCGCATAATTGTGAGGGCACGAGTTAGTGTTGGTGTACTGGTTAAGACAAGGGCACCGGTGAGGGTAAGGCCTCGGAAAAGGGTCACGTTCAGGGTTTGGTTTATTGTTAGTGCTAAGGAATGGGGAGGGATTAGGGTGCAGGATAGGGTACGACAACGCTTAAGGGTTAGCGTACGTTTGAGGGCATGAGTTAGTGTTTGTGTACTCGTTAAGATTAGGGCATGGGTTATGGTAGGGCCTCGGATGAGTGTCAGGTTTAGGGATAGGGTTAGGGTTAGGGTTAGGCAATGGGAGGGATTAGGGAACACGGTAGGGCACGGCAACGGTTTAGTGTTAGCCTACGTTGGAGGGCATGGGTTAGTGTTGATGGACTGTTTAAAATTAGGACACGGGTGAGGGTAAATCTTTGGGTGAGTGTCAGGGTTAGGGTTCGGGTTAGGGTTCGGGTTAGGGAATGGAGAAGGATTAGGGTACAGGTTAGGGTACGGCTGCGGTTTAGGGTGAGCGTATATGTGAGGGCACGGATTAGTGATGGTGTATTGGTTAAGATTAGGTCACGGGTGAGGGTAAGGCTTAGGGTGAGGCTCAGTGTTAGGAGTCGGGTTAGGGTTAGGGTTAGGGAATGGGGAGGGATTAGTGTACAATTTAGGGTATGACAATGCTTAAGGGTTAGCGTACGTGTGAGGGCACGAGTTAGTGTTGTTGTCCTGGTTAAGATTAGGGCACGGGTGAGGGTAATGCTTCGGGTGAGAGTCAGGGTTATAATTCGTGTTAGGGTTAGTGTTAGGGAACGGGGAGGGATTAGGGTACAGTTTAGGGTATGAGAGTGCTTAAGGGTTATCGTTCGCGTGAGGGCAAGAGTTAGTGTTAGGGTTCTGGTTAAGATTAGGGCACGGGTGAGGTTAAGGGTTCGAGTGAGGGGCATGTTTACGATTCGGGTTAGGGTTAGGGTTAGGGAAAGGGGAGGGATTAGGGTACAGTTTAGGGTACGATGACGCTTAAGGTTTAGCGTACGTGTGAGGTCACTAGTTAGTGTTAGTGTACTGTTTACAATTAGGGCACGGGTGAGGGTAAGGCCTCGGAAGAGGGTCACGTTAAGGGTTTGGGTTAGGATTTTGGTTAGGCAATGGGGATTGTTTAGTGTATGGCAATGGTTTAGGGTTAGCCTACGTAGGAGGGCATGGGTTAGTGTTGATGTACTGGTTAAAATAAGGAGATGGGTGAAGGTAAAGTTTAGGGTGAGTGTCAGTGTTAGGTTTCAGGTTAGGGTTAGGGTTAGGGAATGGAGAGGGATTATGGTACAGGTTAGGGTACAGCTGTGGTTTAGGGTTAGCGTACGTGTGAGGGCATGAGTTAGTGTTGGTGTCCTGGTTAAGATTAGGGCACGGGTGAGGGTAGGGCTTCGGGAGAGGGTCAGGGTTAGGGTTCGGTTTAGGGTTAGGGTTAGGGAATGGAGAGGGATTAGGGTACAGGCTAGGGTACGACAACGCTTAACGGTTCGCATAATTGTGAGGGCATGAGTTAGTGTTGGTGTACTGGTTAAGACAAGGGCACCGGTGAGGGTAAGGCCTCGGAAAAGGGTCACGTTCAGGGTTTGGGTTATGGTTAGGGTTAGGGAATGGGGAGGGATTAGGGTACAGGATAGGGTACGACAATGCTTAAGGGTTAGCGTACGTTTGAGGGCACGAGTTAGTGTTTGTTTGCTGGTTAAGATTAGTGCATGGGTTAGGGTAGGGCCTCAGAAGAGGGTCAGGTTTAGGGATGGGCTTAGGGTTAGGGTTAGGCAATGGGAGGGATTAGGGAACAGGGTAGGGCACGGCAACGGTTTAGTGTTATCCTTCGTTGGGGGGCATGAGTTAGTGTTGATTGACTGTTTAAAATTAGGACACGGGTGAGGGTAAATCTTCAGGTGAGTGTCAGGGTTAGGGTTCGGGTTAGGGTTAGGGTTAGGGAATGGAGAGCAATTAGGGTACAGTTTAGGGTATGGCTGCGTTTTAGGTTTAGCGTACGTGTGAGGGCACGGTTTAGTGATGGTGTATTGGTTAAGATTAGGTAACGGGTGAATGTAAGGCTTAGGGTGAGGCTCAGGGTTAGGATTCGTGTTAGGGTTAGGGTTAGGGAATGGGGAGGGATTAGGGTACAATTTAGGGTATGACAACGCTTAAGGGTTAGCGTACGTGTGAGGGCACGAGTTAGTATTGGTGTCCTGGTTAAGATTAGGGCACGGGTGAGGGTAAGGCTTCAGGTGAGGGTCAGGGTTAGGAATCGGGTTAGGGTTAGGGTTAGGGAATGGGGAGGGATTAGGGTACAGTTTAGGGTACGAGAGTGCTTAAGGGTTACCGTTCGTGCGAGGGCAAGAGTTAGAGTTAGTGTCCTGGTTAAGATTAGGGCACGGGTGAGGGTAAGGTTTCGGGTGAGGGTCAGGTTTACGATTCGGGTTAGGGTTATGGTTAGAGAAAGGGGAGGGATTACGGTACAGTTTAGGGTACGATGACGCTTAAGGGTTAGCGTACGTGTGAGGACACTAGTTAGTTTTAGTGTACTGGTCACGAATAGGGCACGGGTGAGGGTAAGGCCTCTGAAGATGGTCACGTTAAGGGTTTGGGTTAGGGTTATAAATAGGGAATGTTGATTGATTAGGGTACAGTTTAGGGTACGGCAATGGTTTAGGGTTAGTCTAGGTAAAAGGGCATGGGTTAGTGTTGATGTACTGGTTAAAATTAGGACACGGGTGAGGGTAAAGTTTAGGGTGAGTGTCAGGGTTAGGTTTCAGGTTAGGGTTAGGGTTAGGGAATGGAGAGGCATTAGGGTACAGGTTAGGGTACAGCTGCGGTTTAGGGTTAGCGTACGTGAGAGGGCACGAGTTATTGTTGGTGTCCTGGTTAGGATTAGGGCACGGATGAGGGTCAGGCTTCGGGTGTGGGTCAGGTTTAGGATTCGGGTTAGGGTTAGTGTTAGGGAATAGAGAGGGATTAGGGTACAGGCTAGGGTACGACAACGCTTAAGGGTTCGCATAATTGTGAGGGCACGAGTTAGTGTTGGTGTACTGGTTAAGACAAGGGCAACGGTGAGGGTAAGGCCTCGGAAAAGGGTCACGTTCAGGGTTTGGGTTATGGTTAGGGTTAGGGAATGGGGAGGGATTAGGGTGCAGGATAGGGTATGACAACGCTTAAGGGTTAGAGTACGTTTGAGAGCACGAGTTAGTGTTTGTGTCCTGGTTAAGATTAGGGCATGGGTTATGGTAGGGCCTTGGAAGAGTGTCAGGTTTAGGGATGGGGTTAGGGTTAGGGTTAGGTAATGGGAGGGATTAGGGAGCACGGTAGGGCACGGGAACAATTTAGTGTTAGCCTACGTTGGAGGGCATGGGTTAGTGTTGATGGACTGTTTAAAATTAGGACACGGGTGAGGGTAAATCTTTGGGTGAGTGTCAGGGTTAGGGTTCGGGTTAGGATTCGGGTTAGGGAATGGAGAGGGTTTAGGGTACATGTTAGTGTAGGGCTGTGGTTTAGGATGAGCGTACGTGTGAGGGCACGGTTTAGTGATGGTGTATTGGTTAAGATTAGGTCACGGGTGAGGGTAAGGCTTAGGGTGAGGCTCAGGGTTAGGAGTCGGGTTAGGGTTAGGGTTTGGGAATGGGGAGGGATTAGTGTACAATTTAGGGTATGACAACGCTTAAGTGTTAGCGTACGTGTGAGGGCAGGATTTAGTGTTGGTGTCCTGGTTAAGATTCGGGCACGGGTGATGGTAAGGCTTCTGGTGAGAGTCAGGGTTAGGATTCGTGTTAGGGTTAGGGTTAGGGAATGGGGAGGGATTAGGGTAGAGTTTAGGATACGAGAGTGCTTAAGGGTTACCGTTCGTGCGAGGGCAAGAGTTAGAGTTAGTGTCCTGGTTAAGATTAGGGCACGGGTGAGGGTAAGGTTTCGGGTGAGGGTCAGGTTTACGATTCGGGTTAGGGTTAGGGTTAGGGAAAGGGGAGGGATTAGGGTACAGTTTAGGGTACGATGACGCTTAAGGGTTAGCGTACGTGTGAGGACACTAGTTAGTTTTAGTATACTGGTCACGATTAGGGCACGGGTGAGGGTAAGGCCTCGGAAGATGGTCACGTTAAGGGTTTGGGTTAGGGTTATAATTAGGGAATGTTGAATGATTAGGGTACAGTTTAGGGTACGGCAATGGTTTAGGGTTAGCCTACGTAAGAGGGCATGGGTTAGTGTTGATGTACTGGTTAAAATTAGGACACGGGTGAGGGTAAAGTTTAGGGTGAGTGTCAGTGTTAGGTTTCAGCTTAGGGTTAGGGTTAGGGAATGGAGAGGGATTAGGGTACAGGTTAGGGTACAGCTGCGGTTTAGGGTTTGCGTACGTGTGAGGGCACGTGTTAGTGATGGTGTCCTGGTTAAGATTAGGGCACGGGTGAGCGTAAGGCTTCGAGTGAGGGTCAGGGTTAGGATTCGGGTTGGTTTAGGGTTAGGGAATGGAGAGGGATTAGGGTACAGGCTAGGGTACGACAACGCTTAAGGGTTCGCATAATTGTGAGGGCACGAGTTAGTGTTGGTGTACTGGTTAAGACAAGGGCACCGGTGAGGGTAAGGCCTCGGAAAAGGGTCACGTTCAGGGTTTGGTTTATGGTTAGTGTTAAGGAATGGGGAGGGATTAAGGTGCAGGATAGGGTACGACAACGCTTAAGGGTTAGCGTACGTTTGAGGGCATGAGTTAGTGTTTGTGTACTCGTTAAGATTAGGGCATGGGTTAGGGTAGGGCCTCGGAAGAGTGTCAGGTTTAGGTATAGGGTTAGGGTTAGGGTTAGGCAATGGGAGGGATTAGGGAACACGGTAGGGCACGGCAACGGTTTAGTGTTTGCCTACGTTGGAGGGCATGGGTTAGTGTTGATGGACTGTTTAAAATTAGGACACGGATGAGGGTAAATCTTTGGTTGAGTGTCAGGGTTAGGGTTCGGGTTAGGGAATGGAGAGGGATTAGGGTACAGGTTAGGGTACGGCTGCGGTTTAGGTTGAGCGTATGTGTGAGGGCACGGTTTAGTGATGGTGTATTGGTTAAGATTAGGTCACGGGTGAGGGTAAATCTTCGGGTGAATGTCAGGGTTAGGGTTCGGATTAGGGTTAGGGTTAGGGAATGGAGAGCAATTAGGGTACAGTTTAGGGTATGGCTGCGGTTTAGGGTTAGCGTACGTGTGAGGGCACGGTTTAGTGATGGTGTATTGGTTAAGATTAGGTCACGGGTGAGTGTAAGGCTTAGGGTGAGGCTCAGGGTTAGGATTCGTGTTAGGGTTAGGGTTAGGGAATGGAGACAGATTAGGGTACAGGTTAGGGTAGAGCTGCGGCTTAGGGTTAGCCTACATGTGAGGGCACTTGTTAGTGTTGGTGCCCTGGTTAAGATTAGGGCACGGGTGAAGGTAAGGCTTCGGGTGAGGGTCAGGGTTAGGTTTCGGGTTGGGTTAGGGTTAGGGAATGGGGATGGATTAGGTTACAGATTAGGGTACGACAACACTTAAATGTTCGCATAATTGTGAGGGCACGTGTTAGTGTTGGTGTACTGGTTAAGACAAGGGCACCGGTGAGGGTAAGGCCTCGGAAAAGGGTCACGTTCAGGGTTTGGGTTAGGGTTAGGGTTAGGGAATGGGGAGGGATTAGGTTACAGGATAGGGTACGACAATGCTTAAGGTGTTAGCGTAAGTTTGAGGGCACGAGTTAGTGTTTGTGTACTGGTTAAGATTAGGGCATGGGTTAGGGTAGGGCCTCGGAAGAGGGTCAGGTTTAGGGATGGGGTTAGGGTTAGAGTTAGGCAATGGGAGGGATTAGGGAACAGGGTAGGGTACGGCAACGGTTTAGTGTTAGCCTACGTTGGAGGGCATGGGTTAGTGTTGATGGACTGTTTAAAATTAGGACATGGGTGTGGGTAAATCTTCGGGTGAATGTCAGGGTTCGGGTTCGGGTTAGTATTAGGGTTAGCGAATGGAGAGGGATTAGGGTACAGGTTAGGGTACGGCTGCGGTTTAGGTTTAGCGTACGTGTGAGGGCACGGTTTAGTGATGGTGTATTGTTTAAGATTAGGTCACGGGTGAGGTTAAGGCTTAGGTTGAGGCTCAGGGTTAGGATTCTGGTTAGGGTTAGGGTTAGGGAATGGGGAGGGATTAGGGTACAGTTTAGGGTACAGCATTGCTTAAGGGTTACCGTTCGTGTGAGGGCAAGAGTTAGTGTTAGTGTCCTGGTTAAGATTAGGGCACAGGTCAGGGTAAGGCTTCAGGTGAGAGTCAGGGTTAGGATTCATGTTAGGGTTAGTGTTAGGGAATGGGGAGGGATTAGGGTACAGTTTAGGGTACGACAACGCTTAAGGGTTAACGTACGAGTGAGGGCACGAATTAGTGTTGGTGTGCTGGTTAAGATTAGGGCACGGGTGAGGGTAAGGGTTCGGGTGAGGTTCAGGTTTACGATTCGGGTTAGGGTTAGGGTTACGGAATGGGGAGGGATTACGGTACAGTTTAGGGTACGATGACGCTTAAGTGTTAGCGTACGTTTGAAGTCACTATTTAGTGTTAGTGTACTGGTTACGATTAGGGTAAGGGTGAGGGTAAGGCCTCGGAAGAGGGTCACGTTAAGGGTTTGGGTTAGTGTTATCGTTAGGGAATGGGGATTGATTACGGTACAGGTTAGGGTACGGCAATGGTTTAGCGTTATCCTACGTAAGAGGGCATGTGTTATTTTTGATGTACTGGTTAAAATTAGGACACGGGTGAGGGTAAAGTTTAGGGTGAGTGTCAGGGATAGGTTTCAGGTTAGGGTTAGGGAATGGAGAGGGATTAGGGTACAGGTTAGGGTACAGCTGCAGTTAAGGGTTAGCGTACGTGTGAGGGCCCGAGTTAGTGTTGGTGTCCTGGTTAAGATTAGGGCCCGAGTGTGGGTAAGGCTTCGGGTGAAGATCAGGGGTAGGATTCGGGTTACGGTTAGGGTTAGGGAATGGAGAGGGATTAGGGTACAGGCTAGGGTACGACAACGCTTAAGGGTTCGCATAATTGTGAGGGCACTAGTTAGTGTTGGTGTACAGGTTAAGACAAGGGCACCGGTGAGGGTGAGGCCTCGGAAAAGGGTAACGTTCAGGGTTTGGGTTATGGTTAGGGTTAGGGAATGGGGAGAGATTATGGTACAGTTTAGGGTACGACAATGCTTAATTGTTACCATTCGTGTGAGGGCAAGAGTTAGTGTTAGTGTCCTGGTTAAGATTAGGGCACGGGTGAGGGTAAGGCTTCGGGTGAGGGTCAGGGTTAGGATTCGTGTTAGGGTTAGGGCTAGGGAATGGGGAGAGATTAGGGTACAGTTTAGCGTACGACAACGCTTAAGGGTTAGCGTACGTGTGAGGGCACGAGTTAGTGTTGGTGTGCTGGTTAAGATTCGAGCACGGGTGAGAGTAAGGCTTCGGGTGAGGGTCAGGTTTACGATTCAGGTTAGGGTTAGGTTTAGGGAATGGGGAGGAATTAGGGTACAGTTTAGGGTACGATGATGCTTAATGGTTAGCGTACGTGTGAGGTCACTAGTTAGTGTTAGTGTACTGGTTACGATTAGGGCACGGGTGAGGGTAAGGCATCGGAAGCGGGTCACGTTAAGGGTTTGGTTTAGGGTTATGGTTAGGGAATGGGGATTGATTACGGTACAGGTTAGTGTACGGCAATGGTTTAGGGTTAGCCTACATAAGTGGGCATGTGTTAGTTTTGATGTACTGGTTAAAATTAGGACACGGGTGAGGTTAAAGTTTAGGGTGAGTGTCAGGGTTAGGTTTCAGGTTAGGGTTAGAGTTAGGGAAAGGAGAGGGATTAGGGTACAGGTTAGGGTACAGCTGCAGTTTAGGGTTAGCGCATGTGTGAGGGCACGAGTTAGTGTTGGTGTCCTGGTTAAGATTAGGGCACGGGTGAGTGTAAGGTTTCGAGTGAGGTTCAGGGTTAGGATTCGGGTTAGGGTTAGGGTTAGGGAATGGGGAGGGATTAGGGTACAGTTTAGGGTACGACAACTCTTAAGGGATAGTGTACGTGTGATGGCATGAATTAGTGTTGGTGTGCTGGTTAAGATTAGGGCACGGGTGAAGGTAAGGTTTCGGGTGAGGGTCAGGTTTATGATTCGGGTTAGGGTTAGGGTTAGGGAATGGGGAGGGATTAGGGTAAGGTTTGGGTACGATGACGCTTAAGGGTTAGCGTACGTGTGAGGTCACTAGTTAGTGTACTGGTTACGATTAGGACACGGGTGAGGGTAAGGCCTCGGAAGAGGGTCACATTAAGGGTTTGGGTTAGGGTTATGGGTAGGGAATGGGGTTTGATTAGGGCACAGGTTAAGGTACGGCAATGGTTTAGTGTTAGCCTACGTAAGAGAGCATGGGTTAGTGTTGATGTACTGGTTAAAATTAGGACACGGGTGAGGGTAAAGTTTAGGGTGAGTGTCAGTGTTAGGTTTCAGGTTCGGGTTAGGGTTAAGGAATGGACAGGGATTAGGGTACAGGTTACGGTACAGCTGTGGTTTAGGGTTAGCGTACGTGTGAGGGCACGAGTTAGTGTTGGTGTCCTGGTTAAGATTAGGGCACGGGTGAGGGTAAGGCTTCGGGTGAGGGTCAGGGTTAGGATTCGGGTTAGGGTTAGGGTTAGGGAATGGAGAGGGATTAGGGTACAGGTTAGGGTACAGCTGTGGTTTAGGGTTAACGTACGTGTGGAGGCACGAGTTAGTGTTGGTGTCCTAGTTAAGATTAGGGCACGGGTGGGGGTAAGGCTTCGGGTGAGGGTCAGGGTTAGGATTTTGGTTAGGGTTAGGGTTAGGGAATGGAGAGGGATTAGGGTACAGTCTAGTGTACGACAACGCTTAAGGGTTAGCATACGTGTGAAGGCACGAGTTAGTGTTGGTGTCCTGGTTAAGATTAGGGCATGGGTGAGGGTAAGGCTTCGGGTGATGGTCGGGGTTAGGATTCGTGCTAGGGTTAGGGTTACGGAATGGGGAGGGATTAGGGTACACTTTAGGGTACGACAGTGCTTAAGTGTTACCGTTCGTGTGAGGGCAAGAGGTAGTGTTAGTGTCCTGGTTATGATTAAGGCACGTGTGAGGGTAAGGCTTCAGGTGAGGGTCAGGGTTAGGATTCGGGTTAGGGTTAGGGTTAGGGAATGGGGAGGGATTAGGGTACAGTTTAGGGTACGACAACGCTTAAGGGTTAGCGTACGTGTGAGGCCACAAATTAGTGTTGGTGTGCTGGTTTAGATTAGGGCACGGGTGAGTGTAAGGGTCCGGGTGAGGGTCAGGTTTATGATTCAGGTTAGGGTTAGGGTTAGGGAATGGGTAGGGATTAGGGTACAGTTTACGGTACGAGGACGCTTAAGGGTTAGCGTACGTGTGAGTTCACTAGTTAGTGTTAGTTTACTAGTTACGATTAGGGCACGGGTGAAGGTAAGGCCTCGGACGAAGGTCACGTTAAGGGTTTGGGTTAGGGTTATGGTTAGGGAATGGGGATTGATTAAGGTACAGGTTAGGGTATGGCAATGGTTTAGGGTTAGCCTACGTAAGAGGGCATGGGTTAATGTTGATGTACTGGTTAAAATTAGGACACGGGTGAGGGTAAAGGTTAGGGTGAATGTCAGTGTTAGGTTTCAGGTTAGGGTTAAGGTTAGGGAATGGAGAGGGATTAGGGTACAGGTTAGGGTACAGCTGCGGTTTAGGGTTAGCGTACGTGTGAGGGCACGTGTTAGTGATGGTGTCCTGGTTAAGATTAGGGCACGGGTGAGGGTAAGGCTTCGGGTGAGGGTCAGGTTTAGGATTCGTGTTAGGGTTAGTGTTACGGAATGGAGAGGGATTAGGGTACAGGCTAGGGTACGACAGTGCTTAAGGGTTACCGTTCGTGTGAGGGCAAGAGTTAGTGTTAGTGTCCTGGTTAAGTTTAGGGCACGGGTGAGGGTACGGCTTCAGGTGAGGGTCAGGGTTAGGATTCGGGTTACGGTTAGGGTTAGGGACTGGGGAGGGATTAGGGTACAGTTTAGGGTACGACAACGCTTAAGGGTTAGCGTACGTGTGAGAGCATGAATTAGTGTTGGTGTGCTGGTTAAGATTATTGCACGGGTGAGGGTAAGGGTTCGGGTGAGGGTCAGGTTTACGATTCGGGTTAGGGTTAGGTTTAGGGAATGTGGAGGGATTAGGGTACAGTTTAGGGTCCGATGACGCTTAAGGGTTAGCGTACGTGTGAGGTCACTTGTTAGTGTTAGTGTACTGGTTACGATTAGGGCACGGGTGAGGGTAAGGCCTTGGAAGAGGGTCACGTTAAGGGTTTGGGTTAGGGTACGGCAATGGTTTAGGGTTAGCCTACGTAAGAGGGCATGGGTTAATGTTGATGTACTGGTTAAAATTAGGACACGGGTGAGGGTAAAGTTTAGGGTGAGTGTCAGGGTTAGGTTTCAGGTTAGGGTTAGGGTTAGGGAATGGAGAGGGTTTAGGGTACAGGTTAGGGTACAGCTGAGGTTTAGGGTTAGTGTACATGTGAGGGCAAGAGTTAGTGTTGGTGTCCTGGTTAAGATTAGGGCACGAGTGAGGGTAAGGCTTCGGGTGAGGGTCAGGGTTAGGATTCGTGTTAGGGTTAGGTTTAGGGCATGGAGAGGGATTAGGGTACAGGCTAGGTTACGACAACGCTTAAGGGTTTGCATAATTGTGAGGGCACGAGTTAGTGTTGGTGTACTCGTTAAGACAAGGGCACCGGTGAGGGTGAGGCCTCGGAAAAGGGTCACGTTCAGGGTTTGGTTTAAGGCTAGGGTTAGGGAATGGGGAGGCATTAGGGTACAGGATAGAGCACGACAACGCTTTAGGGTTAGCGTACGTTTGATGGCACGAGTTAGTGTTTGTGTACTGGTTAAGGTTAGGGCATGGGTTAGGGTAGGCCCTCGGAAGAGGGTCCGGTTTAGGGATGGGGTTAGGGTTAGGGTTAGGCAATGGGAGGGATTAGGGAACAGGGTAGGGCACGGCAACGGTTTAGTGTTAGCCTACGTTGGAGGGCATGGGTTAGTGTTGATGGACTGTTTAAAATTAGGACACGGGTGACGGTAAATCTTCGGGTGAGTGTCAGGGTTAGGGTTTAGGTTAGGGTTAGGGTTAGGGAATGGAGAGGGATTAGGGTACAAGTTAGGTTACGGCTGCGGTTTAGGGTTAGCGTACGTGTGAGGGCACGGTTTAGTGATGGTGTATTGGTTAAGATTAGGTCACGGGTGAGGGTAGGGCTTAGGGTGAGGCTCAGGATTAGGATTCGGGTTAGGGTTAGGGTTAGGGAATGAGGAGGGATTAGGGTACGATTTAGGGTATGACAACGCTTAAGGGTTAGCATACGTGTGAGGGCAAGAGTTAGTATTGGTTTCCTGGTTAAGATTAGGACACGGGTGAGGGTAAGGCTTAGGGTGAGGTTCAGGGTTAGGGTTCGTTTTAGGGTTAAGGTTAGGGAATTTGGAGGGATTAGTATACAGTTTAGGGTACGACAGTGCTTAAGGGTTACCGTTCGTGTGAGGGCAATAGTTAGTGTTAGTGTCCTTGTTAAGATTAGGGCACGGGTGAGGGTAAGGGTTCGGGTGAGGGTCAGGTTTACGATTCGGGTTAGGGTTAGGGTTAGGGAAAGGGGAGGGATTAGGGTACAGGTTAGGGTACGGCAATGGTTTAGGGTTAGCCTACGCAAGAGGGCATGGGTTAGTTTTGATGTACTGGTTAAAATTAGGAAACGGGTGAGGGTAAAGGTTAGGGTGAGTGTCAGTGTTAGGTTTCAGGATAGGGTTAGGGTTAGGGAATGGAGAGGTATTAGGGTACAGGTTAGGGTACAGCTGCGGTTTACGGTTAGCGTACGTGTGAAGGCACGTGTTAGTGATGGTGTCCTGGTTAAGATTAGGGCACGGGTGAGGGTAAGGCTTCGAGTGAGGGTCAGGGTTAGGATTCGGGTTGGTTTAGGGTTAGGGAATGGAGAGGGATTAGGGTACAGGCTAGGGTACGACAACGTTTAAGGGTTCGCATAATTGTGAGGGCACGAGTTAGTGTTGGTGTACTGGTTAAGACAAGGGCACCGGTGAGGGTAAGGCCTCGGAAAAGGGTCACGTTCAGGGTTTGGTTTATTGTTAGTGCTAAGGAATGGGGAGGGATTAGGGTACAGGATAGGGTACGACAACGCTTAAGGGTTAGCGTACGTTTGAGGGCATGAGTTAGTGTTTGTGTACTCGTTAAGATTAGGGCATGGGTTATGGTAGGGCCTCGGATGAGTGTCAGGTTTAGGGATAGGGTTAGGGTTAGGGTTAGGCAATGGGAGGGATTAGGGAACACGGTAGGGCACGGCAACGGTTTAGTGTTAGCCTACGTTGGAGGGCATGGGTTAGTGTTGATGGACTGTTTAAAATTAGGACACGGGTGAGGGTAAATCTTTGGGTGAGTGTCAGGGTTAGGGTTCGGGTTAGGGTTCGGGTTAGGGAATGGAGAAGGATTAGGGTACAGGTTAGGGTACGGCTGCGGTTTAGGGTGAGCGTATATGTGAGGGCACGGATTAGTGATGGTGTATTGGTTAAGATTAGGTCACGGGTGAGGGTAAGGCTTAGGGTGAGGCTCAGGGTTAGGAGTCGGGTTAGGGTTAGGGTTAGGGAATGGGGAGGGATTAGTGTACAATTTAGGGTATGACAATGCTTAAGGGTTAGCGTACGTGTGAGGGCACGAGTTAGTGTTGTTGTCCTGGTTAAGATTAGGGCACGGGTGAGGGTAATGCTTCGGGTGAGAGTCAGGGTTATAATTCGTGTTAGGGTTAGTGTTAGGGAACGGGGAGGGATTAGGGTACAGTTTAGGGTATGAGAGTGCTTAAGGGTTATCGTTCGTGTGAGGGCAAGAGTTAGTGTTAGGGTTCTGGTTAAGATTAGGGCACGGGTGAGGTTAAGGGTTCGAGTGAGGGGCATGTTTACGATTCGGGTTAGGGTTAGGGTTAGGGAAAGGGGAGGGATTAGGGTACAGTTTAGGGTACGATGACGCTTAAGGTTTAGCGTACGTGTGAGGTCACTAGTTAGTGTTAGTGTACTGTTTACAATTAGGGCACGGGTGAGGGTAAGGCCTCGGAAGAGGGTCACGTTAAGGGTTTGGGTTAGGATTTTGGTTAGGCAATGGGGATTGTTTAGTGTATGGCAATGGTTTAGGGTTAGCCTACGTAGGAGGGCATGGGTTAGTGTTGATGTACTGGTTAAAATAAGGAGATGGGTGAAGGTAAAGTTTAGGGTGAGTGTCAGTGTTAGGTTTCAGGTTAGGGTTAGGGTTAGGGAATGGAGAGGGATTATGGTACAGGTTAGGGTACAGCTGCGGTTTAGGGTTAGCGTACGTGTGAGGGCATGAGTTAGTGTTGGTGTCCTGGTTAAGATTAGGGCACGGGTGAGGGTAGGGCTTCGGGAGAGGGTCAGGGTTAGGGTTCGGTTTAGGGTTAGGGTTAGGGAATGGAGAGGGATTAGGGTACAGGCTAGGGTACGACAACGCTTAACGGTTCGCATAATTGTGAGGGCATGAGTTAGTGTTGGTGTACTGGTTAAGACAAGGGCACCGGTGAGGGTAAGGCCTCGGAAAAGGGTCACGTTCAGGGTTTGGGTTATGGTTAGGGTTAGGGAATGGGGAGGGATTAGGGTACAGGATAGGGTACGACAATGCTTAAGGGTTAGCGTACGTTTGAGGGCACGAGTTAGTGTTTGTTTGCTGGTTAAGATTAGTGCATGGGTTAGGGTAGGGCCTCAGAAGAGGGTCAGGTTTAGGGATGGGCTTAGGGTTAGGGTTAGGCAATGGGAGGGATTAGGGAACAGGGTAGGACACGGCAACGGTTTAGTGTTATCCTTCGTTGGGGGGCATGAGTTAGTGTTGATTGACTGTTTAAAATTAGGACACGGGTGAGGGTAAATCTTCAGGTGAGTGTCAGGGTTAGGGTTCGGGTTAGGGTTAGGGTTAGGGAATGGAGAGCAATTAGGGTACAGTTTAGGGTATGGCTGCGTTTTAGGTTTAGCGTACGTGTGAGGGCACGGTTTAGTGATGGTGTATTGGTTAAGATTAGGTAACGGGTGAATGTAAGGCTTAGGGTGAGGCTCAGGGTTAGGATTCGTGTTAGGGTTAGGGTTAGGGAATGGGGAGGGATTAGGGTACAATTTAGGGTATGACAACGCTTAAGGGTTAGCGTACGTGTGAGGGCACGAGTTAGTATTGGTGTCCTGGTTAAGATTAGGGCACGGGTGAGGGTAAGGCTTCAGGTGAGGGTCAGGGTTAGGAATCGGGTTAGGGTTAGGGTTAGGGAATGGGGAGGGATTAGGGTACAGTTTAGGGTACGAGAGTGCTTAAGGGTTACCGTTCGTGCGAGGGCAAGAGTTAGAGTTAGTGTCCTGGTTAAGATTAGGGCACGGGTGAGGGTAAGGTTTCGGGTGAGGGTCAGGTTTACGATTCGGGTTAGGGTTATGGTTAGAGAAAGGGGAGGGATTACGGTACAGTTTAGGGTACGATGACGCTTAAGGGTTAGCGTACGTGTGAGGACACTAGTTAGTTTTAGTGTACTGGTCACGAATAGGGCACGGGTGAGGGTAAGGCCTCTGAAGATGGTCACGTTAAGGGTTTGGGTTAGGGTTATAAATAGGGAATGTTGATTGATTAGGGTACAGTTTAGGGTACGGCAATGGTTTAGGGTTAGTCTAGGTAAAAGGGCATGGGTTAGTGTTGATGTACTGGTTAAAATTAGGACACGGGTGAGGGTAAAGTTTAGGGTGAGTGTCAGGGTTAGGTTTCAGGTTAGGGTTAGGGTTAGGGAATGGAGAGGCATTAGGGTACAGGTTAGGGTACAGCTGCGGTTTAGGGTTAGCGTACGTGAGAGGGCACGAGTTATTGTTGGTGTCCTGGTTAGGATTAGGGCACGGATGAGGGTCAGGCTTCGGGTGTGGGTCAGGTTTAGGATTCGGGTTAGGGTTAGTGTTAGGGAATGGAGAGGGATTAGGGTACAGGCTAGGGTACGACAACGCTTAAGGGTTCGCATAATTGTGAGGGCACGAGTTAGTGTTGGTGTACTGGTTAAGACAAGGGCAACGGTGAGGGTAAGGCCTCGGAAAAGGGTCACGTTCAGGGTTTGGGTTATGGTTAGGGTTAGGGAATGGGGAGGGATTAGGGTGCAGGATAGGGTATGACAACGCTTAAGGGTTAGAGTACGTTTGAGAGCACGAGTTAGTGTTTGTGTCCTGGTTAAGATTAGGGCATGGGTTATGGTAGGGCCTTGGAAGAGTGTCAGGTTTAGGGATGGGGTTAGGGTTAGGGTTAGGTAATGGGAGGGATTAGGGAGCACGGTAGGGCACGGGAACAATTTAGTGTTAGCCTACGTTGGAGGGCATGGGTTAGTGTTGATGGACTGTTTAAAATTAGGACACGGGTGAGGGTAAATCTTTGGGTGAGTGTCAGGGTTAGGGTTCGGGTTAGGATTCGGGTTAGGGAATGGAGAGGGTTTAGGGTACATGTTAGTGTAGGGCTGTGGTTTAGGATGAGCGTACGTGTGAGGGCACGGTTTAGTGATGGTGTATTGGTTAAGATTAGGTCACGGGTGAGGGTAAGGCTTAGGGTGAGGCTCAGGGTTAGGAGTCGGGTTAGGGTTAGGGTTTGGGAATGGGGAGGGATTAGTGTACAATTTAGGGTATGACAACGCTTAAGTGTTAGCGTACGTGTGAGGGCAGGATTTAGTGTTGGTGTCCTGGTTAAGATTCGGGCACGGGTGATGGTAAGGCTTCTGGTGAGAGTCAGGGTTAGGATTCGTGTTAGGGTTAGGGTTAGGGAATGGGGAGGGATTAGGGTAGAGTTTAGGATACGAGAGTGCTTAAGGGTTACCGTTCGTGCGAGGGCAAGAGTTAGAGTTAGTGTCCTGGTTAAGATTAGGGCACGGGTGAGGGTAAGGTTTCGGGTGAGGGTCAGGTTTACGATTCGGGTTAGGGTTAGGGTTAGGGAAAGGGGAGGGATTAGAGTACAGTTTAGGGTACGATGACGCTTAAGGGTTAGCGTACGTGTGAGGACACTAGTTAGTTTTAGTATACTGGTCACGATTAGGGCACGGGTGAGGGTAAGGCCTCGGAAGATGGTCACGTTAAGGGTTTGGGTTAGGGTTATAATTAGGGAATGTTGAATGATTAGGGTACAGTTTAGGGTACGGCAATGGTTTAGGGTTAGCCTACGTAAGAGGGCATGGGTTAGTGTTGATGTACTGGTTAAAATTAGGACACGGGTGAGGGTAAAGTTTAGGGTGAGTGTCAGTGTTAGGTTTCAGCTTAGGGTTAGGGTTAGGGAATGGAGAGGGATTAGGGTACAGGTTAGGGTACAGCTGCGGTTTAGGGTTTGCGTACGTGTGAGGGCACGTGTTAGTGATGGTGTCCTGGTTAAGATTAGGGCACGGGTGAGCGTAAGGCTTCGAGTGAGGGTCAGGGTTAGGATTCGGGTTGGTTTAGGGTTAGGGAATGGAGAGGGATTAGGGTACAGGCTAGGGTACGACAACGCTTAAGGGTTCGCATAATTGTGAGGGCACGAGTTAGTGTTGGTGTACTGGTTAAGACAAGGGCACCGGTGAGGGTAAGGCCTCGGAAAAGGGTCACGTTCAGGGTTTGGTTTATGGTTAGTGTTAAGGAATGGGGAGGGATTAAGGTGCAGGATAGGGTACGACAACGCTTAAGGGTTAGCGTACGTTTGAGGGCATGAGTTAGTGTTTGTGTACTCGTTAAGATTAGGGCATGGGTTAGGGTAGGGCCTCGGAAGAGTGTCAGGTTTAGGTATAGGGTTAGGGTTAGGGTTAGGCAATGGGAGGGATTAGGGAACACGGTAGGGCACGGCAACGGTTTAGTGTTTGCCTACGTTGGAGGGCATGGGTTAGTGTTGATGGACTGTTTAAAATTAGGACACGGATGAGGGTAAATCTTTGGTTGAGTGTCAGGGTTAGGGTTCGGGTTAGGGAATGGAGAGGGATTAGGGTACAGGTTAGGGTACGGCTGCGGTTTAGGTTGAGCGTATGTGTGAGGGCACGGTTTAGTGATGGTGTATTGGTTAAGATTAGGTCACGGGTGAGGGTAAATCTTCGGGTGAATGTCAGGGTTAGGGTTCGGATTAGGGTTAGGGTTAGGGAATGGAGAGCAATTAGGGTACAGTTTAGGGTATGGCTGCGGTTTAGGGTTAGCGTACGTGTGAGGGCACGGTTTAGTGATGGTGTATTGGTTAAGATTAGGTCACGGGTGAGTGTAAGGCTTAGGGTGAGGCTCAGGGTTAGGATTCGTGTTAGGGTTAGGGTTAGGGAATGGAGACAGATTAGGGTACAGGTTAGGGTAGAGCTGCGGCTTAGGGTTAGCCTACATGTGAGGGCACTTGTTAGTGTTGGTGCCCTGGTTAAGATTAGGGCACGGGTGAAGGTAAGGCTTCGGGTGAGGGTCAGGGTTAGGTTTCGGGTTGGGTTAGGGTTAGGGAATGGGGATGGATTAGGGTACAGGTTAGGGTACGACAACACTTAAATGTTCGCATAATTGTGAGGGCACGTGTTAGTGTTGGTGTACTGGTTAAGACAAGGGCACCGGTGAGGGTAAGGCCTCGGAAAAGGGTCACGTTCAGGGTTTGGGTTAGGGTTAGGGTTAGGGAATGGGGAGGGATTAGGTTACAGGATAGGGTACGACAATGCTTAAGGTGTTAGCGTAAGTTTGAGGGCACGAGTTAGTGTTTGTGTACTGGTTAAGATTAGGGCATGGGTTAGGGTAGGGCCTCGGAAGAGGGTCAGGTTTAGGGATGGGGTTAGGGTTAGAGTTAGGCAATGGGAGGGATTAGGGAACAGGGTAGGGTACGGCAACGGTTTAGTGTTAGCCTACGTTGGAGGGCATGGGTTAGTGTTGATGGACTGTTTAAAATTAGGACATGGGTGTGGGTAAATCTTCGGGTGAATGTCAGGGTTCGGGTTCGGGTTAGTATTAGGGTTAGCGAATGGAGAGGGATTAGGGTACAGGTTAGGGTACGGCTGCGGTTTAGGTTTAGCGTACGTGTGAGGGCACGGTTTAGTGATGGTGTATTGTTTAAGATTAGGTCACGGGTGAGGTTAAGGCTTAGGTTGAGGCTCAGGGTTAGGATTCTGGTTAGGGTTAGGGTTAGGGAATGGGGAGGGATTAGGGTACAGTTTAGGGTACAGCATTGCTTAAGGGTTACCGTTCGTGTGAGGGCAAGAGTTAGTGTTAGTGTCCTGGTTAAGATTAGGGCACAGGTCAGGGTAAGGCTTCAGGTGAGAGTCAGGGTTAGGATTCATGTTAGGGTTAGTGTTAGGGAATGGGGAGGGATTAGGGTACAGTTTAGGGTACGACAACGCTTAAGGGTTAACGTACGAGTGAGGGCACGAATTAGTGTTGGTGTGCTGGTTAAGATTAGGGCACGGGTGAGGGTAAGGGTTCGGGTGAGGTTCAGGTTTACGATTCGGGTTAGGGTTAGGGTTACGGAATGGGGAGGGATTACGGTACAGTTTAGGGTACGATGACGCTTAAGTGTTAGCGTACGTTTGAAGTCACTATTTAGTGTTAGTGTACTGGTTACGATTAGGGTAAGGGTGAGGGTAAGGCCTCGGAAGAGGGTCACGTTAAGGGTTTGGGTTAGTGTTATCGTTAGGGAATGGGGATTGATTACGGTACAGGTTAGGGTACGGCAATGGTTTAGCGTTATCCTACGTAAGAGGGCATGTGTTATTTTTGATGTACTGGTTAAAATTAGGACACGGGTGAGGGTAAAGTTTAGGGTGAGTGTCAGGGATAGGTTTCAGGTTAGGGTTAGGGAATGGAGAGGGATTAGGGTACAGGTTAGGGTACAGCTGCAGTTAAGGGTTAGCGTACGTGTGAGGGCCCGAGTTAGTGTTGGTGTCCTGGTTAAGATTAGGGCCCGAGTGTGGGTAAGGCTTCGGGTGAAGATCAGGGGTAGGATTCGGGTTACGGTTAGGGTTAGGGAATGGAGAGGGATTAGGGTACAGGCTAGGGTACGACAACGCTTAAGGGTTCGCATAATTGTGAGGGCACTAGTTAGTGTTGGTGTACAGGTTAAGACAAGGGCACCGGTGAGGGTGAGGCCTCGGAAAAGGGTAACGTTCAGGGTTTGGGTTATGGTTAGGGTTAGGGAATGGGGAGAGATTATGGTACAGTTTAGGGTACGACAATGCTTAATTGTTACCATTCGTGTGAGGGCAAGAGTTAGTGTTAGTGTCCTGGTTAAGATTAGGGCACGGGTGAGGGTAAGGCTTCGGGTGAGGGTCAGGGTTAGGATTCGTGTTAGGGTTAGGGCTAGGGAATGGGGAGAGATTAGGGTACAGTTTAGCGTACGACAACGCTTAAGGGTTAGCGTACGTGTGAGGGCACGAGTTAGTGTTGGTGTGCTGGTTAAGATTCGAGCACGGGTGAGAGTAAGGCTTCGGGTGAGGGTCAGGTTTACGATTCAGGTTAGGGTTAGGTTTAGGGAATGGGGAGGAATTAGGGTACAGTTTAGGGTACGATGATGCTTAATGGTTAGCGTACGTGTGAGGTCACTAGTTAGTGTTAGTGTACTGGTTACGATTAGGGCACGGGTGAGGGTAAGGCATCGGAAGCGGGTCACGTTAAGGGTTTGGTTTAGGGTTATGGTTAGGGAATGGGGATTGATTACGGTACAGGTTAGTGTACGGCAATGGTTTAGGGTTAGCCTACATAAGTGGGCATGTGTTAGTTTTGATGTACTGGTTAAAATTAGGACACGGGTGAGGTTAAAGTTTAGGGTGAGTGTCAGGGTTAGGTTTCAGGTTAGGGTTAGAGTTAGGGAAAGGAGAGGGATTAGGGTACAGGTTAGGGTACAGCTGCAGTTTAGGGTTAGCGCATGTGTGAGGGCACGAGTTAGTGTTGGTGTCCTGGTTAAGATTAGGGCACGGGTGAGTGTAAGGTTTCGAGTGAGGTTCAGGGTTAGGATTCGGGTTAGGGTTAGGGTTAGGGAATGGGGAGGGATTAGGGTACAGTTTAGGGTACGACAACTCTTAAGGGATAGTGTACGTGTGATGGCATGAATTAGTGTTGGTGTGCTGGTTAAGATTAGGGCACGGGTGAAGGTAAGGTTTCGGGTGAGGGTCAGGTTTATGATTCGGGTTAGGGTTAGGGTTAGGGAATGGGGAGGGATTAGGGTAAGGTTTGGGTACGATGACGCTTAAGGGTTAGCGTACGTGTGAGGTCACTAGTTAGTGTACTGGTTACGATTAGGACACGGGTGAGGGTAAGGCCTCGGAAGAGGGTCACATTAAGGGTTTGGGTTAGGGTTATGGGTAGGGAATGGGGTTTGATTAGGGCACAGGTTAAGGTACGGCAATGGTTTAGTGTTAGCCTACGTAAGAGAGCATGGGTTAGTGTTGATGTACTGGTTAAAATTAGGACACGGGTGAGGGTAAAGTTTAGGGTGAGTGTCAGTGTTAGGTTTCAGGTTCGGGTTAGGGTTAAGGAATGGACAGGGATTAGGGTACAGGTTACGGTACAGCTGTGGTTTA
This sequence comes from Inia geoffrensis, assembly GCA_036417435.1. Classification (NCBI taxonomy): domain Eukaryota; kingdom Metazoa; phylum Chordata; class Mammalia; order Artiodactyla; family Iniidae; genus Inia; species Inia geoffrensis. Next base: position 79,781 of record JAZAQT010000543.1, read on the forward strand.
GGGTTAGCGTACGTGTGAGGGCACGAGTTAGTGTTGGTGTCCTGGTTAAGATTAGGGCACGGGTGAGGGTAAGGCTTCGGGTGAGGGTCAGGGTTAGGATTCGGGTTAGGGTTAGGGTTAGGGAATGGAGAGGGATTAGGGTACAGGTTAGGGTACAGCTGTGGTTTAGGGTTAACGTACGTGTGGAGGCACGAGTTAGTGTTGGTGTCCTAGTTAAGATTAGGGCACGGGTGGGGGTAAGGCTTCGGGTGAGGGTCAGGGTTAGGATTTTGGTTAGGGTTAGGGTTAGGGAATGGAGAGGGATTAGGGTACAGTCTAGTGTACGACAACGCTTAAGGGTTAGCATACGTGTGAAGGCACGAGTTAGTGTTGGTGTCCTGGTTAAGATTAGGGCATGGGTGAGGGTAAGGCTTCGGGTGATGGTCGGGGTTAGGATTCGTGCTAGGGTTAGGGTTACGGAATGGGGAGGGATTAGGGTACACTTTAGGGTACGACAGTGCTTAAGTGTTACCGTTCGTGTGAGGGCAAGAGGTAGTGTTAGTGTCCTGGTTATGATTAAGGCACGTGTGAGGGTAAGGCTTCAGGTGAGGGTCAGGGTTAGGATTCGGGTTAGGGTTAGGGTTAGGGAATGGGGAGGGATTAGGGTACAGTTTAGGGTACGACAACGCTTAAGGGTTAGCGTACGTGTGAGGCCACAAATTAGTGTTGGTGTGCTGGTTTAGATTAGGGCACGGGTGAGTGTAAGGGTCCGGGTGAGGGTCAGGTTTATGATTCAGGTTAGGGTTAGGGTTAGGGAATGGGTAGGGATTAGGGTACAGTTTACGGTACGAGGACGCTTAAGGGTTAGCGTACGTGTGAGTTCACTAGTTAGTGTTAGTTTACTAGTTACGATTAGGGCACGGGTGAAGGTAAGGCCTCGGACGAAGGTCACGTTAAGGGTTTGGGTTAGGGTTATGGTTAGGGAATGGGGATTGATTAGGGTACAGGTTAGGGTATGGCAATGGTTTAGGGTTAGCCTACGTAAGAGGGCATGGGTTAATGTTGATGTACTGGTTAAAATTAGGACACGGGTGAGGGTAAAGGTTAGGGTGAATGTCAGTGTTAGGTTTCAGGTTAGGGTTAAGGTTAGGGAATGGAGAGGGATTAGGGTACAGGTTAGGGTACAGCTGCGGTTTAGGGTTAGCGTACGTGTGAGGGCACGTGTTAGTGATGGTGTCCTGGTTAAGATTAGGGCACGGGTGAGGGTAAGGCTTCGGGTGAGGGTCAGGTTTAGGATTCGTGTTAGGGTTAGTGTTACGGAATGGAGAGGGATTAGGGTACAGGCTAGGGTACGACAACGCTTAAGGGTTCGCATAATTGTGAGGGCACGAGTTAGTGTTTTTGTACTGGTTAAGACAAGGGTACCGGTGTGGGTAAGACCTTGGAAAAGGGTCACGTTCAGGGTTTGGGTTAGGGTTATGGTTAGGGAATGGGGAGGGATTAGGGTACGACAACACTTAAGAGTAAGCGTACGTTTGAGGGCACGAGTTAGTGTTTGTGTACTGGTTAAGATTAGGGCATGGATTAGGGTAGGACCTTGGAAGAGGGTTTGGATTAGGGATGGGATTAGGGTTAGGGTTAGGCAATGGGAGGGATTAGGGAACAGGGTAGGGCATGGCAACGGTTTAGTGTTAGCCTACGTTGGAGCGCATGGGTTAGTGTTGATGCCCTGTTTAAAATTAGGACACGGGTGAGGGTAAATCTTCGGGTGAGTGTCAGGGTTAGTGTCCGGGTTAGGGTTAGGGTTAGGGAATGGAGAGGGATTAGGGTACAGGTTAGGGTACGGCTGCAGTTTAGGATTAGCGTAAGTGTGAGGGCACGGTTTAGTGATGGTTTATTGGTTAAGATTAGGTCACGGGTTAGTTTAAGGCTTAGGGTGAGGCTCAGGGTTAGGATTCGGGTTAGGGTTAGGATTAGTGAATGGGGAGGGATTAGGGTACAATTTAGGGTATGACAACGCTTAAGGGTTAGCGTAAGTGTGAGGGCACAAGTTAGTGTTGGTGTCCTGGTTAAGTTTAGGGCACGGGTGAGGGTAAGGCTTCGGTTGAGGGTCAGGGTTAGGATTCGTGTTAGGGTTAGAGTTAGGGAATGGGGAGGGATTAGGGGACAGTTTAGGGTACGACAGTGATTAAGGGTTACCGTTCGTGTGAGAGAAAGAGTTAGTGTTAGTGTCCTGGTTAAGATTCGGGCACGGGTGAGAGTAAGGCTTCAGGTGAGGGTCAGGGTTAGGATTCGGGTTAGGGTTAGGGTTACGGAATGGGGAGGCATTATCGTACTGTTTAGGGTACGACAACGCTTAAGAGTTAGCGTACGTGTGAGGGCACGAATTAGTGTTGGTGTGCTGGTTAAGATTAAGGAACGGGTGAGGGTAAGTGTTCGGGTGAGGATCAGGTTTACGATTCGGGTTAGGGTTAGTGTTAGGGAATGGGGAGGGATTAGGGTACAGTTTAGGGTACGATGACGCTTAAGGGTTAGCGTACGTGTGAGGTTACTAGTTAGTGTTATTGTACTGATTACGATTAGGGCACGGTGAGGGTAAGGCCTCGGAAGAGGGTCACGTTTAGGGTTTGGGTTAGGGTTAGTGTTAGGGAATGGGGATTGATTAGGGTAGAGGTTAGGGTACGGCAATGGTTTACGGTTAGCCTACCTAAGAGGGCATGGGTTAGTGTTGATGCACTGGTTAAAATTAGGACACGGATGAGGGTAAAGTTTAGGGTGAGTGTCAGGGTTAGGTTTCAGGTTAGGGTTAGGGTTAGGGAATGGAGAGGGAATAGGGTACAGGTTGGGGTACAGCTGTGGTTTAGGGTTAGCGTACGTGTGGAGGCACGAGTTAGTGTTGGTGTCCTAGTTAAGATTAGGGCACGGGTGGGGGTAAGGCTTCGGGTGAGGGTCAGGGTTAGGATTTTGGTTAGGGTTAGGGTTAGGGAATGGAGAGGGATTAGGGTACAGTCTAGTGTACGACAACGCTTAAGGGTTCGCATAATTGTGAAGGCACGAGTTAGTGTTGGTGGACTGGTTAAGACAAGGGCACCGGTGAGGGTAAGGCCTCGGAAAAGAGTCACGTTAAGGGTTTGGGTTAGGGTTAGGGTTAGGGAATGGGGAGGGATTAGGGTACAGGATAGGGTACGACAACGCTTAAGGGTTAACGTACGTTTGAGGGCACGAGTTAGTGTTTGTGTACTGGTTAAGATTATGGCATGGGTTAGGGTAGGGCCTCGGAATAGGGTCAGGTTTAGGGATGGGGATAGGGTTAGTGTTGGGCAATGGGAGGGATTAGGGAACAGGGTAGGGCACGGCAACAGTTTAGTGTTAGCCTACGTTGGAGGGCATGGGTTAGTGTTGATGGACTGTTTAACATTAGGACACGGGTGAGGGTAAATCTTCGGGTGAATGTCAGGGTTAGGGTTCGGGTTCGGGTTAGGGTTAGGGAATGGAGAGGGATTAGGGTACAGGTTAGGGTACGGCTGCGGTTTAGGGTTAGCGTACGTGTGAGGGCACGGTTTAGTGATGGTGTATTGGTTAAGATTAGTTCACGGGTGAGGGTAAGGCTTAGGTGAGGCTCAGGGTTAGGATTCGGGTTAGGGTTAGGATTAGGGAATGGGGAGGGATTAGGGTACGATTTAGGGTATGACAACGCTTAAGGGTTAGCGTACGTGTGAGGGCACGGGTTAGTGTTGGTGTCCTGGTTAAGATTAGGACACGGGTGAGGGTAAGGCTTCGGGTGAGGGTCAGGGTTAGGATTCGGGTTAGGGTTAGTGTTAGGGAATGGGGAGGGATTACGGTACAGTTTAGGGAACGACAGTGCTTACGGGTTACCGTTCGTGTTAGGGCAAGAGTTACAGTTAGTGTCCTGGTTAAGATTAGGGCACGGGTGAGGGTAAGGCTACAGGTGAGGGTCAGGGTTAGGATTCGGATTAGGGTTAGGGAATGGGGAGGGATTAGGGTACAGTTTAGGGTACGACAACGCTTAAGGGTTAGCGTATGTGTGAGGGCACGAATTAGTGTTGGTGTGCTGGATAAGATTAGGGCACGGTTAAGGGTAAGGTTTCGGCTGAGGGTCAGGTTTACGATTCGGGTTAGGGTTAGGGTAAGGGAATGGGAAGGGATTAGGGTACAGTTTAGGGTACGTTGAAGCTTAAGCGTTATCGTCCGTGTGAGGTCACTAGTTAGTGTTAGTGTACCTGTTACGATTAGGACATGGGTGAGGGTAAGGCCTCGGCAGAGGGTCACGTTAACGGTTTGGGTTAGGGTTATGGTTAGGGAATGGGGATTGATTAGGGTACAGGTTAGGGTATGGCAGTGGTTTAGGGTTAGCCTACGTAAGAGGACATGGGTTAGTGTAGATGTACTGGTTAAAATTAGGACATGGGTGAGGGTAAAGTTTAGGTTGAGTGTCAGGGTTACGTTTCAAGTTAGCGTTAGGGTTAGGGAATGGAGAGTGATTAGGGTACAGGTTAGGTTACTGCTGCGGTTTAGAGTTAGCATACGTGTGAGGGCATGAGTTAGTGTTGGTGTCCTGGTTAAGATTAGGGCACGGGTGAGGGTAAGGCTTCGGTTGAAGGTCAGGGTTAGGATTCGGGTTAGGGTTAGGGTTAGGGAATGTTGAGGGATTAGGGTACAGGCTAGGGCACGACAACGCTTAAGGGTTCGTATAATTGTGAGAGCACGAGTTAGTGTTGGTGTACTGGTTAAGACAAGGGCGCCGGTGAGGGTAAGGCCTCGGAAAAGGGTCACGTTCAGGGTTTGGGTTAGGGTTAGGGTTAAGGTATGGGGAGGGATTAGGGTACAGGATATGGGACGACAACGCTTAAGGGTTAGCGTTCTTTGAGTTCACATGTTATTGTTTGTGTACTCGTAAAGATTAGGGCATGGGTTAGGGTAGGGCCTCGGAAGAGGGTCAGGTTTAGTAATTGGGTTAGGGTTAGGGTTAAGCAATGGGAGGGATTAGGGAACAAGGTAGGGCACGGCAACGGTTTAGTGTTAGCCTACGTTGGAGGGCATGGGTTAGTGTTGATGGCCTGTTTAAAATTAGGACACGTGTGAGGGTAAATCTTTGGGTGAGTGTCAGGGTTAGGGTACGGGTTAGGGTTAGGGTTAGGGAATGGAGAGGGATTAGGGTACAGTTTAGGGTATGACAGTGCTTAAGAGTTACCGTTCGTGTGAGGGCAAGAGTTAGTGTTAGTGTCCTGGTTAAGATTAGGGCACGGGTCAGGGTAAGGGTTCGGGTGAGGGTCAGATTTACGATTCGGGTTAGGGTTAGGGTTAGGGAATGGGGAGGGACTAGGGTACAGTTTAGGGTACGATGACGCTTAAGGGTTAGCGTACGTGTGAGGTCACTAGTTAGTGTTAGTGTACTGGTTACGATTAGGGCACGGGTGAGGGTAAAGCCTAGGAAGAGGGTCTCGTTAAGAGTTTGGGTTAGGGTTATGGCTAAGGAATGGGGATTGATTAGGGTACAGGTTAGGGTATGGCAATGATTTAGGGTTAGCCTACATAAGAGGGCATGGGTTAGTGTTGATGTACTGGTTCAAATTAGGACATGGGTGAGGGTAAAGTTTAGGGTGAGTGTCATGGTTAGATTTCAGGTTAGGGTTAGGGTTAGGGAATGGAGAGGGCTTAGGGTACAGGTTAGGGTACAGCTGCAGTTTAGGGTTAGTGTACGTGTGAGGGCACGAGTTAGTGTTGGTGTCCTGGTTAAGTTTAGGGCACGGGTGAGGGTAAGGCTTCGGGTGAGGGTCAGGGTTAGGATTCGGGCTCTGGTTAGGGTTAGGGAATGGAGAGGGATAAGGGTACAGGTTAGGGTACGGCTGCGGTTTAGGTTTAGCGTACGTGTGAGGGCACGGTTTAGTGATGGTGTATTGGTTAAGATTAGGTCACGGGTGAGGGTAAGGCTTAGGGTGAGGCTCAGGTTTAGGACTCGGGTTAGGGTTAGGGTTAGGGAATGGGGAGGGATTAAGGTACGATTTAGGGTATGACAACGCTTAAGGGTTAGCGTATGTGTGAGGGCACGAGTTAGTGTTGGTGTCCTGGTTAAGATTTGGGCACGGGTGAGGGTAAGGCTTCGGGTGAGGGTCAGGGTTAGGATTCGTGTTAGAGTTAGGGTTAGGGAATGGGGAGGGATTAGGGTACAATTCGGGTACGACAGTGCTTAAGGGTTACCGTTCGTGTTAGGGCAAGAGTTAGCGTTAGTGTCCTGGTTAAGATTAGGGCACGGGTGAGGTAAGGCTTCAGGTGAGGGTCAGTGTTAGGACTCGGGTTAGGATTAGGGTTAGGGAATGGGGAGGGATTAGGGTACAGTTTAGGGTACGACAACGCTTAGGGATTAGCGTACGTGTGAGGGCACGAATTAGTGTTGGTGTGCTGGTTAAGATTAGGTCACGGGTGAAGTTAAGGTTTCGGGTGAGGGTCAGGTTTAAGATTCGGGTTAGGGTTAGGGTTAGGGAATGGGGAGGGATTACGGTACAGTTTAGGGTACGATGATGCTTAAGGGTTAGCATATGTGTGAGGTAACTAGTTAGTGTTAGTGTACTGGTTACGATTAGGGCACGGGTGATGGTAAGGCTTCGGAAGAGGGTCTCGTTAAGAGTTTGGGTTAGGGTTATGGTTAGGGAATGGGGATTGATTAGGGTACAGGTTAGGGTACGGCAATGGTTTAGGGTTAGCCTACATAAGAAGTCATGGGTTAGTGTTGATGTACTGGTTAAAATTAGGACACGAGTGAGGGTAAAGTTTAGGGTGAGTGTCAGGGTTAAGTTTTAGGCTAGGGTTAGGGTTAGGGAATGGAGAGGGATTAGGGTACAGATTAGGGTACAGCTGCGGTTTAGGGTTAGCGTACGTGTGAAGGCACGAGTTAGTGTTGGTGTCCTGGTTAAGATTAGGGCACAGGTGAGGGTAAGGCCTCGTAAAAGGGTCACGTTTAGGGTTTGGGTTAGGGTTAGGGTTAGGGAATGGGGATTGATTAGGGTACAGGTTAGGGTACGGCAATTGTTTAGGGTTAGCCTACGTAAGAGGGCATGGGTTAGTGTTGATGTACTGGTTAAAATTAGGACAGGGGTGAGGGTAAAGTTTAGGGTTAGTGTCATGGTTACGTTTCAGGTTAGGGTTAGGGTTAGGAAATGGAGAGGGATTAGGGTACAGGTTAGGGTACAGCTGCAGTTTAGGGTTAGCGTATGTGTGAGGGCACGAGTTAGTGTTGGTGTCCTGGTTAAGATTAGGGCATGGGTGAGTTTAAGGCTTCGGGTAAGGGTCAGGGTTAGGATTCGAGTTAGGGTTAGGGTTAGGGGATGGAGAGAAATTAGGGTACAGGCTACTGTACGACAACGCTTAAGTGTTTGCATAATTGTGAGGGCACGAGTTAGTGTTGGTGTACTGCTTAAGACAAGGGCACCGGTGAGGGTAAGTCCTCGGAAAAGGGTCACGTTCAGGGTTTGCGTTAGGGTTAGGGTTAGGGTTAGGGGATGGGGAGGGATTAGGGTACAGTTTAGGGTACGACATTGCTTAAGTGTTACCGTTCGTGTGAGGGCAAGAGTTAGTGTTAGTGTCCTGGTTAAGATTAGGGCATGGGTGAGGGTAAGGCTTAGGGTGAGGGTCAGGGTTAGGATTCGTGTTAGGGTTAGGGTTAGGGAATGGGGAGGGATTAGGGTACAGTTTAGGGTATGACAGTGCTTAAGGGTTACCGTTCGTGTGAGGACAAGAGTTAGTGTTTTTATACTGGTTAAGATTAGGGCCTGGGTTAGGGAAGGGCCTCGGAAGAGGGTCAGGTTTAGGGATTGGGGTACTGTTAGGGTTAGGCAATGGGAGGGATTAGGGAACAGGGTAGGGCACGGCAACGGTTTAGTGTTACCCTACGTTGGAGGGCATGGCTTAGTGTTGACGGATTGTGTAAAATTAGGACACGGGTGTGGGTAAATCTTCGGTTGAGTGTCAGGTGTACGGTTCGGTTTAGGGTTAGGGTTAGGGAATGGAGAGGGATTAGGGTACAGGTTAGGGTACGGCTGCGGTTTAGGATTAGGGTATGTATGTGGGAACGGTTTAGTGATGGTTTATTGGTTAAGATTAGGTCACGGGTGAGTTTAAGGCTTAGGGTGAGGCTCTGGGTTAAGATTCGGGTTAGGGTTAGGGTTAGGGAATGGGGAGGGATTACGGTACAATTTAGGGTATGACAACGCTTAAGGGTTACCGTTCGTGTGAGGGCAAGAGTTAGTGTTAGTGTCCTGGTTAAGATTAGGGCACGGGTGAGGGTAAGGCTTCGGGTGAGGGTCAGTGTTAGGATTCGTGTAAGGGTTAGGGTTAGGGAATGAGGAGGGATTAGGGCACAGTTTAGGGTACGACAACGCTTAAGGGTTAGCGTACGTGTGCGGGCACGAGTTAGTGTTGGTGTGCTGGTTATGATTCGGGCACGGGTGAGAGTAAGGCTTCGGGTGAGGGTCAGGTTTAGGACTCGGGTTAGGGTTAGGGTTAGGCAATGGGAGGGATTAGGGAACAGTGTAGGGCATGGCAACGGTTTAGTGTTAGCCTACGTTGGAGGGCATGGATTAGTGTTGACGGACTGTTTAAAATTAGGACACGGGTGAGGGTAAATCTTCGGGTGAGTGTAAGGGTTAGGGTTCGGGTTAGGGTTAGGTTTAGGGAATGGAGAGGGATTAGGGTACAGGTTAGGGTACGGTTGCAGTTTAGGGTTAGCGTACGTGTGAGGGCACGGTTTAGTGATGGTGTATTGCTTAAGATTAGGACACGGGTGAGGGTAAGGGTCCGGGTGAGGGTCACGTTTACGATTCAGGTTAGGGTTAGGGTTAGGGAATGGGGAGGCATAGGGTACAGTTTAGGGTACGATGATGCTTAAGGGTTAGCGTACGTGTGAGGTCACTAGTTAGTGTTAGTTTACTGGTTACGATTAGGGCACGGGTAAGGGTAAGGCCTCGGACGAAGGTCACGTTAAGGGTTTGGTTTAGGGTTATGGTTAGGGAATGGGGATTGATTAGGGGACAGGTTAGGGTACGGCAATGGTTTAGGGTTAGCCTACGTAAGATGGCATGGGTTAGTGTTGATGTACTGGTTAAAATTAGAACACGGATGAGGGTAAAGTTTAGGGTGAGTGTCAGGTTTAGGTTTCAGGTTAGGGCTAGGGTTAGGGAATGGAGAGGGATTAGGGTACAGGTTAGGGTACAGCTGCGGTTTAGGGTTAGCGTACGTGTGAAGGCACGAGTTTGTGTTGGTGTCCTAGTTAAGATTAGGGCACGGGTGAGGTTAAGGCTTCGGTTAAGGGTCAGGGTTAGGATTCGGTTTAGGGTTATGGTTAGGGAATGGGGATAAATTAGGGTACAATTTAGGGTATGACAACGCTTAAGGGTTAGGGTACGTGCGAGGTCACAAGTTAGTGTTTGTTTCCTGGTTAGGATTAGGGCACGGGTGAGGGTAAGGCTTCGGGTGAGGGTCAGGGTTAGGATTCGTGTTAGGGTTAGTGTTAGGAAATGGGGAGGGATTAGGGTACAGTTAAGTGTACAACAGTGCTTAAGTGTTACCGTTCGTGTGAGGGCACGAATTAGTGTTGGTGTCCTGGTTAAGATTAGGGCACGGGTGTGGGTAAGGCTTCGGGTGAGGGTCAGGGTTAGAGTTAGTGTTAGGGAATGGAGAGGGAGTAGGGTATAGGCTAGGGTATGACAACGCTTAAGGGTTCGCATAATTGTGAGGGCACGAGTTAGTGTTGGTGTACTGGTTAAGACAAGGGCACCGGTGAGGGTAAGGCCTCGGAAAAGGGTCACGTTCAAGGTTTAGGTTAGGGTTAGGGTTAGGGAATGGGGAGGGATTAGGGTACAGTATAGGGTACGACAGCGCATAAGGGTTAGCGTTCGTTTGAGGGCACGTGTTAGTGTTTGTGTACTGGTTAAGATTAGGGCATGGGTTAGGGTAGGGGCTTGGAAGAGGGTCAGGTTTAGGTATGGGGTTAGGGTTAGGGTTAAGCAATGGGAGGGATTAGGGAACAGGGTAGGGCACGGCAACGGTTTAGTGTTAGCCTACGTTGGAGGGCATGGGTTAGTGTTGATGGCCTGTTAAAAATTAGGACACGTGTGAGGATAAATCTTTGGGTGAGTGTCAGGGTTAGGGTACGGTTTAGGTTAGGGTTAGGGAATGGAGAGGGATTAGGGTACAGGATAGGGTACGGCTGTGGTTTAAGCTTAGCGTACATAAGAGGGCACGGTTTAGTGATGGTGTATTGGTTAAGATTAGGTCACATGTGAGGGTAAGGCTTAGGGTGAGGCTCAGGGTTAGGACTCGGGTTAGGGTTAGGGTTAGGGAATGGGGAGGGATTAGGGTACGATTTACGGTATGACAACGCTTAAGCGTTAGCGTACGTGAGAGTGCATGAGTTAGTGTTGGTGTCCTGGTTAAGATTAGGGCACGGGTGTGGGTCATGCTTCGGGTGAGGTTCAGGGGTAGGATTCATATTAAAATTAGTGTTAGGGAATGGGGAGGGATTAGGGTACAGTTTAGGGTACGACAGTGCTAAAGGGTTACCGTTCTTGTGAGGGCAAGACTTAGTGTTAGTGTCCTGGTTAAGATTAGGGCACGGGTGAGGGAAAGGCTTCAGGTGAGGGTCAGGGTTAGGATTCTGGTTAGGGTTTGGGTTAGGGAATGTGGAGGGATTAGTGTACAGTTTAGGGTACGACAACGCTCAAGGGTTAGCGTACGTGTGAGGGCACAAATTAGTGTTGGTGTGCTGGTTAAGATTAGGGCACGGGTGAGGGTAAGGGTTCGGGTGAGGGTCAGGTTTGCGATTCGGGTTAGGGTTAGGGTTAGGGAATTGGGAGGGATTACGGTACATTTTAGGGTACGATGACGCTTAAGGGTTAGCGTACGTGTGAGGTCACTAGTTAGTGTTATTGTACTGGTTACGATTAGGGCACGGGTGAGGGTAAGGCCTAGGAAGAGGGTCTCGTTAAGAGTTTGGGTTAGGGTTATGGGTAGGGAATGGGGATTGATTAGGGTACAGGTTAGGGTATGGCAATGATTTAGGGTTAGCCAAGGTAAGAGGGCATGGGTTAGTGTTGATGTACTGGTTAAAATTAGGACATGGGTGAATGTAAAGTTTAGGGTGAGTGTCAGGGTTAGGTTTCAGGTTAGGGTTAGGGTTAGGGAATGGAGAGGGATTAGGGTACAGGTTAGGGTACTGCTGCGGTTTAGGGTTAGCGTACGTGTGAGGGCACGAGTTAGTGTTGGTGTCCTGGTTACGTTTAGTGCACGGGTGAGGGTAAGGCTTCGGGTGAGGGTCAGGGTTAGGATTCGGGTTCGGGTTAGGATTAGGGAATGGGGAGGTATTAGGGTACAGGCTAGGGCACGACAACGCTTAAGGGTTCGCATAATTGTGAGGGCACGAGTTAGTGTTGGTGTACTGGTTAAGACAAGGGCACCGGTGAGGGTAAGGCCTCGGAAAAGGGTCACGTTCAGGGTTTAGGTTAGGGTTAGGGTTAGGGAATGGGGAGGGATTAGGGTACAGTATAGGGTACGACAGCGCATAAGGGTTAGCGTTCGTTTGAGGGCACGTGTTAGTGTTTGTGTACTGGTTAAGATTAGGGCATGGGTTAGGGTAGGGGCTTGGAAGAGGGTCAGGTTTAGGTATGGGGTTAGGGTTAGGGTTAAGCAATGGGAGGGATTAGGGAACAGGGTAGGGCACGGCAACGGTTTAGTGTTAGCCTACGTTGGAGGGCATGGGTTAGTGTTGATGGCCTGTTAAAAATTAGGACACGTGTGAGGATAAATCTTTGGGTGAGTGTCAGGGTTAGGGTACAGTTTAGGTTAGGGTTAGGGAATGGAGAGGGATTAGGGTACAGGATAGGGTACGGCTGTGGTTTAAGCTTAGCGTACATAAGAGGGCACGGTTTAGTGATGGTGTATTGGTTAAGATTAGGTCACATGTGAGGGTAAGGCTTAGGGTGAGGCTCAGGGTTAGGACTCGGGTTAGGGTTAGGGTTAGGGAATGGGGAGGGATTAGGGTACGATTTACGGTATGACAACGCTTAAGGGTTAGCGTACGTGAGAGTGCATGAGTTAGTGTTGGTGTCCTGGTTAAGATTAGGGCACGGGTGTGGGTAATGCTTCGGGTGAGGTTCAGGGGTAGGATTCATATTAAAATTAGTGTTAGGGAATGGGGAGGGATTAGGGTACAGTTTAGGGTACGACAGTGCTAAAGGGTTACCGTTCTTGTGAGGGCAAGACTTAGTGTTAGTGTCCTGGTTAAGATTAGGGCACGGGTGAGGGAAAGGCTTCAGGTGAGGGTCAGGGTTAGGATTCTGGTTAGGGTTTGGGTTAGGGAATGTGGAGGGATTAGTGTACAGTTTAGGGTACGACAACGCTCAAGGGTTAGCGTACGTGTGAGGGCACAAATTAGTGTTGGTGTGCTGGTTAAGATTAGGGCACGGGTGAGGGTAAGGGTTCGGGTGAGGGTCAGGTTTGCGATTCGGGTTAGGGTTAGGGTTAGGGAATGGGGAGGGATTAAGGTACAGTTTAGTGTACGATGATTCTTAAGGGTTAGCGTGCGTGTGAGGTCACTAGTTAGTGTTAGTTTACTGGTTACGTTTAGGGCACGGGTGAGGGCAAGGCCTCGAAAGAAGGTCACGTTAAGGGTTTGGGTTAGGGTTATGGTTTGGGAATTGGGATTGATTAGGGTACAGGTTAGGGTACGGCAATGGTTTAGGGTTAGCCTACGTAAGAGGGCAAGGGTTAGTGTTGATGTACTGGTTAAAATTAGGACACGGGTGAGGATAAAGTTTAGGGTGAGTGTCAGGGTTAGGTTTCAGGTTAGGGTTAGCGTTAGGGAATGGAGAGGGATTAGGGTACAGGTTAGGATACAGCTGCAGTTTAGGGTTAGCATACGTGTGAGGGCACGAGTTAATGTTGGTGTCCTGGTTAAGATTAGTGCACGGGTGAGGGTAAGGCTTCGGGTCAGGGTCAGGGTTAGGGTTAGGGTTAGGGAATGGAGAGGGATTAGGGTACAGGCTGGGGTACGACAACGCTTAAGGGTTCACATAATTGTGAGGGCACGAGTTAGTGTTGGTGTCCTGGTTAAGATTAGGGCACAGGTGAGGGTAAGGCTTCGGGTGAGGGTCAGGTTTAGGATTCGTGTTAGGGTTAGTTTTAGGGAATGGGGAGGGATTAGGGTACAATTTAGGGTATGACAACGCTTCAGGGTTATCGTACGTGTGAGGGCACGAGTTAGTGTTGGTGTCCTGGTTAAGTGTAGGGCACGGGTGAGGGCAAAGTTTAGGGTGAGTGTTAGGGTTAGGTTTCAGGTTAGGGTTAGGTTTAGGGAATGGAGAGGGATTAGGGTACAGGTTAGGGTACAGCTGCGGTTTAGGGTTAGCATACGTGTGAAGGCATGAGTTAGTGTTGGTTTCCTAGTTAAGATAAGGTCACGGGTGAGGGTAAGGCTTCGGGTGAGGGTCAGGGTTAGGATTCTGGTTAGGGTTAGGGAATGGAGAGGGATAGGGTACAATTTAGGGTATGACAACGCTTAAGGGTTAGCGTACGTGTAAGGGCACGAGTTAATGTTGGTGTCCTGGTTAAGATTAGGGCACGGGTGAGGGTAAGGCTTCGGGTGAGGGTCAGGGTTAGGATTCGTGTTAGGTTTAGGGTTAGGGAATGGGGAGGAATTATGGTACAGTTTAGGGTACGACAGTGCTTAAGTGTTACCGTTCGTGTGAGGGCAAGAGTCAGTGTTAGTGTCCTGGTTCAGATTAGGCCACGGGTGAGGGTAAGGCTTCAGGTGAGGGTCAGGGTTAGGATTCGGGTTAGGGTTAGGGTTAGGGAATGGGGAGGGATTAGGGTACAGTTTAGGGTACGACAACGCTTAAGGGTTAGCGTACGTGTGAGCCACAAATTAGTGTTGGTGTGCTGGTTAAGATTAGGGCACGGGTGAGGGTAATGGTCCGGGTGAGGGTCAGGTTTACGATTCAGGTTAGGGTTAGGGTTAGGGAATGGGGAGGGATTAAGGTACAGTTTAGTGTACGATGATTCTTAAGGGTTAGCGTGCGTGTGAGGTCACTAGTTAGTGTTAGTTTACTGGTTACGTTTAGGGCACGGGTGAGGGCAAGGCCTCGAAAGAAGGTCACGTTAAGGGTTTGGGTTAGGGTTATGGTTTGGGAATGGGGATTGATTAGGGTACAGGTTAGGGTACGGCAATGGTTTAGGGTTAGCCTACGTAAGAGGGCAAGGGTTAGTGTTGATGTACTGGTTAAAATTAGGACACGGGTGAGGATAAAGTTTAGGGTGAGTGTCAGGGTTAGGTTTCAGGTTAGGGTTAGCGTTAGGGAATGGAGAGGGATTAGGGTACAGGTTAGGATACAGCTGCAGTTTAGGGTTAGCATACGTGTGAGGGCACGAGTTAATGTTGGTGTCCCGGTTAAGATTAGTGCACGGGTGAGGGTAAGGCTTCGGGTGATGGTCAGGGTTAGGGTTAGGGTTAGGGAATGGAGAGGGATTAGGGTACAGGCTGGGGTACGACAACGCTTAAGGGTTCGCATAATTGTGAGGGCACGAGTTAGTGTTGGTGTACTGGTTAAGACAAGGGCACCGGTGAGGGTAAGGCCTTGGAAAATGGTCACGTTCAGGGTTTGGGTTAGGGTTAGGGTTAGGGAATGGTGAGGGATTTCGGTACAAGATAGGGTACGACAACGCTTAAGTGTTAGAGTACGTTTGAGTGCACGAGTTAGTGTTTGTGTACTGGTTAAGATTAGGGCACGGGTGAGGGTAAGGCTTTGGGTGAGGGTCAGGATTAGGATTCGGGTTAGGGTTAGGGTTAGGGAATGGAGAGGGATTAGGGTACAGGCTAGGGTACGACAACGCTTAAGGGTTCACATAATTGTGAGGGCATGAGTTAGTGTTGGTGTCCTGTTTAACACAAGGGCACCGGTGAAGGTAAGGCCTTGGAAAAGGGTCAGGTTCAGGGTTTGGGTTCGGCTTTGGGTTAGGGTTAGGGAATGGGGAGGGATTAGGGTACAGGATAGGTTACGACAACGCTTAAGGGTTAGCGTACGTTTGAGGGCACGAGTTAGTGTTTGTGTACTGGTTAAGATTAGGGCATGGGTTAGGGTAGGGCCTCGGAAGAGGGTCAGGTTTAGTGATGCGGTTAGGTTTAGGGTTAGGCAATGTTAGGGATTAGGGAACAGGGTAGCGCATGGCAACAGTTTAGTGTTAGCCTACGTTGGAGGGCATGAGTTAGTGTTGATGGACTGTTTAAAATTAGGACACGGGTGAGGGTAAATCTTCGGGTGAGTGTCAGGGTTAGGGTTCAGGTTAGGGTTAGGGTTAGGGAATGGAGAGGGATTAGGGTACAGGTTAGGGTACGGCAATGGTTTAGGCTTAGACTACGTAAGAGGGCAAGGGTTAGTGTTGAAGTACTGGTTAAAATTAAGACACGGGTGAGGGTAAAGTTTAGGGTGAGTGTCAGGGTTAGATTTCAGGTTAGGGTTAGCGTTAGGGAATGGAGAGGGATTAGGGTGCAGGTTAGGATACAGCTGCAGTTTAGGGTTAGCATACGTGTGAGGGCACGAGTTAGTGTTGGTGTCCCGGTTAAGATTAGGGCACGGGTGAGGGTAAGGATTCGGTTGAGGGTCAGGGTTAGGGTTAGGGTTAGGGAAGGAGAGGGATTAGGGTACAGGGTAGGGTATGACAACGCTTAAGGGTTCGCATAATTGTGAGGGCACGAGTTAGTGTTGGTGTACTGGTTAAGACAAGGGCACCGGTGAGGGTAAGGACTTGGAAAATGGTCACGTTCAGGGTTTGGGTTAGGGTTAGGGTTAGGGAATGGTGAGGGATTTCGGTACAGGATTGGGTACGACAACGCTTAAGTGTTAGAGTACGTTTGAGTGCACGAGTTAGTGTTTGTGTACTGGTTAAGATTAGGGCACGGGTGAGGGTAAGGCTTTGGGTGAGGGTCAGGGTTAGGATTCGGGTTAGAGTTAGGGTTAGGGAATGGAGAGGGATTAGGGTACAGGCTAGGGTACGACAACGCTTAAGGGTTCACATAATTGTGAGGGCACGAGTTAGTGTCGGTGTCCTGGTTAAGACAAGGCCACCGGTGAGGGTAAGGCCTTGGAAAAGGGTCACGTTCAGGGTTTGGGTTCGGGTTCGGGTTAGGGTTAGGGAATGGGGAGGGATTAGGGTACAGGATAGGTTACGACAACGCTTAAAGGTTAGCGTACGTTTGAGGGCACGAGTTAGTGTTTGTGTACTGGTTAAGATTAGGGCATGGGTTAGGGTAGGGCCTCGGAAGAGGGTCAGGTTTAGTGATGCGGTTAGGTTTAGGGTTAGGCAATGGGAGGGATTAGGGAACAGGGTAGCGCACGGCAACAGTTTAGTGTTAGCCTACGTTGCAGGGCATGAGTTAGTGTTGATGGACTGTTTACAATTAGGACACGGGTGAGGGTAAATCTTCGTGTGAGTGTCAGGGTTAGGGTTCAGGTTAGGGTTAGGGTTAGAAAATGGAGAGGGATTAGGGTACAGGTTAGGGTACGGCTGCAGTTTAGGGTTAGCGTACGTGTGAGGGCACGGTTTAGTGATGGTGTATTGGTTAAGATTACGTCACGGGTGAGGGTAAGGCTTAGGGTGAGGCTCAGGGTTAGGATTCGGGTTAGGGTTAGGGTTAGAGAATGGGGAGGGATTAGGGTACAATTTAGGGTATGACAAGGCTTAAGGGTTAGCGTACGTGTGAGGGCATGAGTTACTGTTGGTGTCCTGGTTAAGATTAGGGCACAGGTGAGGGTAAGGCTTCGGGTGAGGGTCAGGTTTAGGATTCGTGTTAGGGTTAGTTTTAGGGAATGGGGAGGGATTAGGGTACAATTTAGGGTATGACAACGCTTAAGGGTTAGCGTACGTGTGAGGGCACGAGTTAGTGTTTGTGTCCTGGTTAAGAGTAGGGCACGGGTGAGGGTAAAGTTTAGGGTGAGTGTCAGGGTTAGGTTTCAGGTTAGGGTTAGGGTTAGGGAATGGAGAGGGAATAGGGTACAGGTTGGGGTACAGCTGCGGTTTAGGTTTAGCGTACGTGTGAAGGCACCAGTTAGTGTTGGCTTCCTAGTTAAGATTAGGTCACGGGTGAGGGTAAGGTTTCGGGTGAGGGTCAGGGCTGGATTCTGGTTAAGGTTAGGGAATGGAGAGGGATTAGGGTACAATTTAGGGTATGACAACGCTTAAGGGTTAGCGTACGTGTGAGGGCACGAGTTAATGTTGGTGTCCTGGTTAAGATTAGGGCACGGGTGAGGGTAAGGCTTCGGGTGAGGGTCAGGGTTAGGATTCGTGTTAGGGTTAGGGTTAGGGAATGGGGAGGAATTAGGGTACAGTTTAGGGTACGACAACGCTTAAGGGTTAGCGTAC
The DNA here is from genome assembly GCA_036417435.1 of Inia geoffrensis. NCBI lineage: Eukaryota > Metazoa > Chordata > Mammalia > Artiodactyla > Iniidae > Inia > Inia geoffrensis. The sequence continues at coordinate 97,184 of JAZAQT010000543.1, forward strand.
GTGTGAGCCACAAATTAGTGTTGGTGTGCTGGTTAAGATTAGGGCACGGGTGAGGGTAAGGGTCCGACTGAGGGTCAGGTTTACGATTCAGGTTAGGGTTAGGGTTAGGGAATGGGGAGGGATTAAGGTACAGTTTAGTGTACGATGATTCTTAAGGGTTAGCGTGCGTGTGAGGTCACTAGTTAGTGTTAGTTTACTGGTTACGTTTAGGGCACGGGTGAGGGCAATGCCTCGAAAGAAGGTCACGTTAAGGGTTTTGGTTAGGGTTATGGTTTGGGAATGGGGATTGATTAGGGTACAGGTTAGGGTACGGCAATGGTTTAGGGTTAGCCTACGTAAGAGGGCAAGGGTTAGTGTTGATGTACTGGTTAAAATTAGGACACGGGTGAGGGTAAAGTTTAGGGTGAGTGTCAGGGTTAGGTTTCAGGTTAGGGTTAGCGTTAGGGAATGGAGAGGGATTAGGGTACAGGTTAGGATACAGCTGCAGTTTAGGGTTAGCATACGTGTGAGGGCACGAGTTAGTGTTGGTGTCCTGGTTAAGATTAGGGCACAGGTGAGGGTAAGGCTTCGGGTGAGGGTCAGGGTTAGGGTTAGGGTTAGGGAATGGAGAGGGATTAGGGTACAGGCTAGGGTACGACAACGCTTAAGGGTTCGTATAATTGTGAGGGCACGAGTTAGTGTTGGTGTACTGGTTAAGACAAGGGCACCGGTGAGGGTAAGGCCTTGGAAAATGGTCACGTTCAGGGTTTGGATTAGGGTTAGGGTTAGGGAATGGTGTGGGATTTCGGTACAGGATAGGGTACGACAACGCTTAAGTGTTAGAGTACGTTTGAGTGCACGAGTTAGTGTTTGTGTACTGGTTAAGATTAGGGCATGGGTTAGGGTAGGGCCTCGGAAGAGGGTCAGGTTTAGGGATGGGGTTAGGATTTGGGTTAGGCAATGATAGGGATTAGGGAACATGGTAGGGTACGGCAGCGGATTAGTGTTAGCCTACGTTGGAGGGCATGGGTTAGTTTTGATGGACTATTTAAAATTAGGACACGAGTGAGGGTAAATCTTCGGGTGAGTGTCAGGGTTAGGGTTCGGGTTAGGGTTAGGGTTAGGGAATGGAGAGGGATTAGGGTACAGGTTAGTGTACGACTGCTGTTTAGGTTTAGCGTACGTGTGAGGCCACGAGTTAGTGTTGGTGTCCTGGTTAAGATTAGGGCACGGGTGAGGGTAAGGCTTCGGGTGAGGTTCAGGGTTAGGGCTAGGGAATGGAGAAGGATTAGGGTACAGACTAGGGTACGACAACGCTTAAGGGTTCGCATAATTGTGAGGGCAGAAGTTAGTGTTGGTGTACTGGTTAAGACAAGGGCACCGGTGAGGGTAAGGCCTTGGAAAAGGGTCACGTTCAGGGTTTGGGTTAGGGTTAGTGTTAGGCAATGGGAGGGATTAGGGAACAGGGTAGGGCACGGCCACGGTTTAGTGTTAGCCTACGTTGGAGGGCATGGGTTAGTGTTGATAGACTGTATAAAATTAGGACACGGGTCAGGGTAAATCTTCGGGTGAGTGTCAGGGTTAGGGTTCGCGTTAGGGTTAGTGTTAGGGAATGGAGAGGGATTAGGGTACAGGTTAGGGAATGGCTGCGGTTTAGGGTTAGCGTACGTGTGAAGGCACGGTTTAGTGATGGTGTATTGGTTAAGATTATGTCACGGGTGAGGTTAAGGCTTAGGGTGAGGCTCAGGGTTAAGATTCATGTTAGGGTTAGGGTTAGGGAATGGGGACGGATTAGGGTACAGTTTAGGGTACGACAGTGCTTATGTGTTACAGTTCGTGTGAGGGCACGAGTTAGTGTTAGTGTTCTGGTTAAGATTAGGGCACGGGTGAGGGTAAGGCTTCAGGTGAGGGTCAGGGTTAGGATTCGGGTTAAGGTTAGGGTTAGGGAATGGGGAGGTATTATGGTACAGTTTAGGGTACGAAAACGCTCAAGAGTTAGCGTACGTGTGAGGGCATGAATTAGTGTTACTGTGCTGGTTAAGATTAGGGCACGGATGAGGGTAAGGGTTCGGGTGAGGGTCAGGTTTATGATTCTGGTTAGGGTTAGGGTTAGGGAATGGGGAGGGATTAGGGTACAGGTTAAGGTACAACTGAGGTTTAGTGTTAGCGTACGTGTGAAGGCACGAGTTAGTGTTGGTGTCCTAGTTAAGATGAGGGCACGGGTGAGGGTAAGGTTTCGGGTGAGGGTCAGGGTTAGGATTCGTGTTAGGGTTAGGGTTAGGGAATGGGGAGGGATTAGGGTACAGTTTAGGGTACGACAGTGCTTAAGTGTTACCGTTCGTGTGAGGGCAAGTGTTAGTGTTAGTGTCCTGGTTAAGATTGGAGCACGGGTTAGGGTAAGGCTTCAGGTGAGGGTCAGGGTTAGGATTCGGTTTAGGGTTAGGGTTAAGGAATGGGGAGGCATTAGGGTACAGTTTAGGGTACGACAACGCTTAAGCGTTATCGTACGTGTGAGGCCACAAATTAGTGTTGGTATGCTGGTTAAGATTATGGCACGGGTGAGAGTAAGGGTCCGGGTGAGGGTCAGGTTTACGATTCACGTTAGTGTTAGGGTTAGGGAATGGAGAGGGATTAAGGTACAGTTTAGGGTACGATGACGCTTAAGGGTTAGCGTACGTGTGAGGTCACTAGTTAGTATTAGTTTATTGGTTACGATTAGGGCACGGGTGAGGGTAAGGCCTCGGACGAAGTTCACGTTAAGGGTTTGGGTTATTGTTATGGTTAGGGAACGAGGATTGATTAGGGTACAGGTTAGGGTACGGCAATGGTTTAGGGATAGCCTACGTAAGAGGGCATGGGTTAGTGTTGATGTACTGGTTAAAATTAGGACACCGGTGAGGGTAAAGTTTAGGGTGAGTGTCAGGGTTAGGTTTCAGGTTAGGGTTAGGGTTAGGGAATGGAGAGGGATTACGGTACAGGTTAGAGTACAGCTGCAGTTTAGGGTTAGCATACTTGTGAGGGCACGAGTTAGTGTTGGTGGCCTGGTTAAGATTTGGGCACGGGTGAGGGTAAGGGTCCGGGTGAGGGTCAGGTTTACAATTCAGGTTAGGATTAGGGTTAGGGAATGGGGAGGGATTAAGGTACAGTTTAGGGTACAATGACGCTTAAGGGTTAGCGTACGTGTGAGGGCACTAGTTAGTGTTAGTTTACTGGTTACGATTAGGGCACGGGTGAGGGTAAAGCTTCGGACGAAGGTCACGTTAAGGGTTTGGGATAGGGTTATCGTTAGGGAATGGGGATTGATTAGGGTACAGGTTAGGGTACGGCAATGGTTTAGGGATAGCCGACGTAAGAGGGCATGGGTTAGTGTTGATGTACTGGTTAAAATTAGGACACGGGTGAGGGTAAAGTTTAGGGTGAGTGTCAGGGTTGGGTTTCAGGTTAGGGTTAGGGTTAGGGAATGGAGAGGGATTAGGGTACAGGTTAGGGTACAGCTGCAGTTTAGGGTTAGCGTACGTTTGAGGGCACTAGTTAGTGTTGGTGTCCTGGTTAAGATTAGGGTACGGGTGAGGGTTAGGCTTCGGGTGAAGGTCAGGTTTAGGATTCGGGTTAGGGTTAGGGTTAGGGAATGGAGAGGGATTAGGGTACAGGCTAGGGTACGACAACGCTTAAGGGTTCGCATAATTGTGAGGGGACGAGTTAGTGTTGGTGTACTGGTTAAGACAAGGGCACCGGTGAGGGTAAGGCCTTGGAAAAGGGTCACGTTCAGGGTTTGGGTTAGGGTTGGTGTTAGGGAATGGGGAGGGATTAGGGTACAGGATAGGTTACGACAATGCTTAATGGTTAGCGTACGTTTGAGAGCACGAGTTAGTGTTTGTGTACTGGTTAAGATTAGGGCATGGGTTAGGGTAGGGCCTCGGAATAGGGTCAGGTTTAGGGATTGGGTTAGGTTTAGAGTTAGGCAATGGGAGGGATTAGGGAACAGGGTAGGGCAGGGCAACAGTTTAGTGTTAGCCTACGTTGGAGGGCATGGGTTAGTGTTGATGGACTGTTTAAAATTAGGACACGGGTGAGGGTAAATCTTCGGGTGAGTGTCAGGGTTAGGGTTCAGGTTAGGGTTAGGGTTAGGGAATGGAGAGGGATTAGGGTACAGGTTAGGGTACGGCTGCAGTTTAGGGTTAGCGTACGTGTGAGTGCACGGTTTAGTGATGGTGTATTGTTTAAGATTAGGTCACGGGTGAGGGTAAGGCTTAGGGTGAGGCTCAGGGTTAGGATTCGGGTTAGGGTTAGGGTTAGGGAATGGGGAGGAATTAGGGTACAATTTAGGGTATGACAAGGCTTAAGGGTTAGCGTACGTGTGAGGGCACGAGTTAGTGTTGGTGTCCTGGTTAAGATTAGGGCACGGGTGAGGGTAAGGCTTCGGGTGAGGGTCAGGGTTAGGATTCGTGTTAGGGTTATTTTTAGGGAATGGGGAGGGATTAGGGTACAATTTGGGGTATGACAATGCTTAAGGGTTAGCGTACGTGTGAGGGCACAAGTTAGTGTTGCTGTCCTGGTTAAGATTAGGGCACGGGTGAGGGTAAGGCTTCGGGTGAGGGTCAGGGTTAGGATTCGTGTTAGGGTTAGACTTAGGGAATGGGGAGGTAGTAGGGTACAATTTAAGGTATGACAACGCTTAAGGGTTAGCGTACGTGTGAGGGCACGAGTTAGTGTTGGTGTCCTGGTTAAGTTTAGGGCACGGGTGAGGGTAAGGTTTCGGGTGAGGGTCAGGGTTAGGATTCGTGTTAGGGTTAGGGTTAGGGAATCGGGAGGGATTAGGGTACAGTTTAGGGTACGACAGTGCTTATGTGTTACCGTTCGTGTGAGGGCAAGAGTTAGTGATAGTGTCCTGGTTAAGATTAGGGCACGGGTGAGGGTAAGGCTTCAGGTGAGGGTCAGGTTTAGGATTCGGGTTAGGGTTAGGGTTAGGGAATGGGGCGGGATTAGGGTATAGTTTAGGGCACGACAACGCTTAAGGGTTAGCGTACGTGTGAGGCCACAAATTAGAGTTGGTGTGCTGGTTAAGATTAGGGCACGGGTGAGGGTAAGGGTCCGGGTGTGGGTCAGCTTTACGATTCAGGTTAGGGTTAGGGCTAGGGAATGGGGAGGGATTAGGGTACAGTTTAGGGTACGATGACGCTTAAGGGTTAGCGTACGTGTGAGGTCACTATTTAGTGTTAGTTTACTGGTTACGTTTAGGGCACGGGTGAGGGCAAGGCCTCGAAAGAAGGTCACGTTAAGGGTTTGGGTTAGGGTTATGGTTTGGGAATGGGGATTGATTAGGTTACAGGTTAGGGTACGGCAATGGTTTAGGGTTAGCCTACGTAAGAGGGCAAGGGTTAGTGTTGATGTACTGGTTAAAATTAGGACACGGGTGAGGATAAAGTTTAGGGTGAGTGTCAGGGTTAGGTTTCAGGTTAGGGTTAGCGTTAGGGAATGGAGAGGGATTAGGGTACAGGTTAGGATACAGCTGCAGTTTAGGGTTAGCATACGTGTGAGGGCACGAGTTAATGTTGGTGTCCTGGTTAAGATTAGTGCACGGGTGAGGGTAAGGCTTCGGGTGAGGGTCAGGGTTAGGGTTAGGGTTAGGGAATGGAGAGGGATTAGGGTACAGGCTGGGGTACGACAACGCTTAAGGGTTCACATAATTGTGAGGGCACGAGTTAGTGTTGGTGTACTGGTTAAGACAAGGGCACCGGTGAGGGTAAGGCCTTGGAAAATGGTCACGTTCAGGGTTTGGGTTAGGGTTAGGGTTAGGGAATGGTGAGGGATTTCGGTACAAGATAGGGTACGACAACGCTTAAGTGTTAGAGTACGTTTGAGTGCACGAGTTAGTGTTTGTGTACTGGTTAAGATTAGGGCACGGGTGAGGGTAAGGCTTTGGGTGAGGGTCAGGGTTAGGATTCGGGTTAGGGTTAGGGTTAGGGAATGGAGAGGGATTAGGTTACAGGCTAGGGTACGACAACGCTTAAGGGTTCACATAATTGTGAGGGCACAAGTTAGTGTTGGTGTCCTGTTTAACACAAGGGCACCGGTGAGGGTAAGGCCTTGGAAAAGGGTCAGGTTCAGGGTTTGGGTTCGGCTTTGGGTTAGGGTTAGGGAATGGGGAGGGATTAGGGTACAGGATAGGTTACGACAACGCTTAAGGGTTAGCGTACGTTTGAGGGCACGAGTTAGTGTTTGTGTACTGGTTAAGATTAGGGCATGGGTTAGGGTAGGGCCTCGGAAGAGGGTCAGGTTTAGTGATGCGGTTAGGTTTAGGGTTAGGCAATGGGAGGGATTAGGGAACAGGGTAGCGCATGGCAACAGTTTAGTGTTAGACTACGTTGGAGGGCATGAGTTAGTGTTGATGGACTGTTTAAAATTAGGACACGGGTGAGGGTAAATCTTCGGGTGAGTGTCAGTGTTAGGGTTCAGGTTAGGGTTAGGGTTAGGGAATGGAGAGGGATTAGGGTACAGGTTAGGGTACGGCAATGGTTTAGGCTTAGACTACGTAAGAGGGCAAGGGTTAGTGTTGAAGTACTGGTTAAAATTAAGACACGGGTGAGGGTAAAGTTTAGGGTGAGTGTCAGGGTTAGATTTCAGGTTAGGGTTAGCGTTAGGGAATGGAGAGGGATTAGGGTGCAGGTTAGGATACAGCTGCAGTTTAGGGTTAGCATACGTGTGAGGGCACGAGTTAGTGTTGGTGTCCCGGTTAAGATTAGGGCACGGGTGAGGGTACGGATTCGGTTGAGGGTCAGGGTTAGTGTTAGGGTTAGGGAAGGAGAGGGATTAGGGTACAGGGTAGGGTATGACAACGCTTAAGGGTTCGCATAGTTGTGAGGGCACGAGTTAGTGTTGGTGTACTGGTTAAGACAAGGGCACCGGTGAGGGTAAGGACTTGGAAAATGGTCACGTTCAGGGTTTGGGTTAGGGTTAGGGTTAGGGAATGGTGAGGGATTTCGGTACAGGATTGGGTACCACAACGCTTAAGTGTTAGAGTACGTTTGAGTGCACGAGTTAGTGTTTGTGTACTGGTTAAGATTAGGGCACGGGTGAGGGTAAGGCTTTGGGTGAGGGTCAGGGTTAGGATTCGGGTTAGAGTTAGGGTTAGGGAATGGAGAGGGATTAGGGTACAGGCTAGGGTACGACAACGCTTAAGGGTTCGCATAATTGTGAGGGCACGAGTTAGTGTTGGTGTACTGGTTAAGACAAGGGCACCGGTGAGGGTAAGGCCGTGGAAAAGTGTCACGTTCAGGGTTTGGGTTAGGGTTGGTGTTAGGGAATGGGGAGGGATTAGGGTACAGGATAGGTTACGACAATGCTTAATGGTTAGCGTACGTTTGAGAGCACGAGTTAGTGTTTGTGTACTGGTTAAGATTAGGGCATGGGTTAGGGTAGGGCCTCGGAATAGGGTCAGGTTTAGGGATTGGGTTAGTGTTAGGGTTAGGCAATGGGAGGGATTAAGGAACAGGGTAGGGCACGGCAACGGTTTAGTGTTAGCCTACGGTGGAGGGCATGGGTTAGTGTTGATGGACTGTATAAAATTAGGACACGTATGAGGGTAAATCTTCGGGTGAGTGTCATGGTTAGGGTTTGGGTTAGGGTTAGGGTTAGGGAATGGAGAGGGATTAGGGTACAATTTAGGGTATGACAAGGCTTAAGGGTTAGCGTACATGTGAGGGCACGAGTTAGTGTTTTTGTCCTGGTTAAGATTAGGGCACGGGTGAGGGTAAGGCTTCGGGTGAGCGTCAGGTTTAGGATTCGTGTTAGGGTTAGGTTTAGGGAATGGGGAGGGATTATGGTACAGTTTAGGGTACGACAACGCTTAAGGGATAGCTTACATGTGAGGGCATGAATTAGTGTTGGTGTGCTCGTTAAGATTAGGGCACGGGTGAGGGTAAGGGTTCGGGTGAGGGTCAGGTTTACGATTCGTGTTAGGGTTAGGTTTAGGGAATGGGGAGGGATTAGGGTACAGTTTAGGGTACGATGACGCTTAAGGGTCAGCGTACGTGTGAGGTCAGTAGTTAGTGTTAGTGTACCGGTTACTATTAGGGCACGGATGAAGGTAAGGCCTTGGAAGAGGGTCACGTTAAGGGTTTGGCTTAGGGTTATGGTTAGGGAATGGGGATTGATTAGGGTACAGGTTAGGGTACAGCAATGGTTTAGGGTTAGCCTACGTAAGAGGGCATGGGTTAGTGTTGATGTACTGGTTAAAATTAGGACACGGGTGAGGGTAAAGTTTAGGGTGAGTGTCAGGGTTAGGTTTCAGGTTAGGGTTAGTGTTAGGGAATGGAGAGGAATTAGGGTACAGGATAGGGAACAGCTGCCGTTTAGGGTTAGCGTACGTGTGAAGGCACGAGTCAGTGTTGGTGTCCTGGTTAAGATTAGGGCACGGGTGAGGGTAAGGCTTCGGGTGAGGGTCAGGGTTAAGATTCGGGATAGGGTTAGGGTTAGGTAATGGAGAGGGATTAGGGTACAATTTAGGGTATGACAACGCTTAAGGGTTAGCGTACGTGTGAGGGCACGAGTTAGTGTTGGTGTCCTGGTTAAGATTAGGGCACGGGTGAGGGTAAGGTTTCGGGTGAGGGTCAGGGTTAGGATTCGTGTTAGGGTTAGGGTTAGGGAATGGGGAGGGATTAGGGTACAGTTTAGGGCACGACAATTCTTAAGGGTTAGCGTACGTTTGAGGCCACAAATTAGTGTTGGTGTGCTGGTTAAGATTAGGGCACGGGTGAGGGTAAGGGTCCGGGTGAGGGTCAGGTTTACGATTCAGGTTAGGGTTAGGGTTAGGGAATGGGGAGGGACTAGGGTACAGTTTAGGGTACGATGACGCTTAAGGGTTAGCGTACGTGTGAGGTCACTAGTTAGTGTTAGTTTACTGGTTACGATTAGGGCACGGGTAGGGTAAGGCCTCGGAAGAAGGTCACGTTAAGGGTTTGAGTTAGGGTTATTTTTAGGGAATGGGGATTGATTAGCATACAGGTTAGGGTACGGCAATGGTTTAGGGGTAGCCTACGTAAGAGGGCATGGGTTAGTGTTGATGTACTGGTTAAAATTAAGACACGGCTGAGGGTAAAGTTTAGGGTGAGTGTCAGGGTTAGGTTTCGGGTTAGGGTTAGGGTTAGGGAATGGAGAGGGATTAGGGTACAGGCTAGGGTAGGACAACGCTTAAGGGTTCGCATAATTGTGAGGGGACGAGTTAGTTTTGGTGTACTGGTTAAGACAAGGGCACCGGTGAGGGTAAGGCCTTGGAAAAGGGTCACGTTCAGGGTTTGGGTTAGGGTTAGGGTTAGGGAATGGGGATTGATTAGCGTACAGGTTAGGGTACAGCTGTAGTTTAGGGTTAGCGTACGTGTGAAGGCACGAGTTAGTGTTGGTGTCCTGCTTAAGATTAGGGCACGGTTGAAGGTAAGGCTTCGGGTGAGGGTCAGGGTTAGGGTTAGGGTTAGGGTTAGGGTTAGGCAATTAGAGGGATTAGGGAACAGGGTAGGGCACGGCAATGGTTTAGTGTTAGCTTACGTTGGAGGGCATGGGTTAGTGTTGATGGACTGTTTCAAATTAGGACACGGATGAGGGTAAATCTTCGGGTGAGTGTCAGGGTTAGGGTTCGGGTTAGGCTTAGCGTTAGGGAATGGAGAGGGATTAGGGTACAGGTTAGGGTACGGCTGCGGTTTAGGGTTAGCGTACGTGTGAGGGCACGGTTTAGTGATTGTGTATTGGTTAAGATTAGGGCACGGGTGAGGGTAAGGCCTCAGGTGAGGGTCAGGGTTAGGATTCGGGTTAGGGTTAGGGTTAGGGAATGGGGAGGGATTATGGTACAGTTTAGTGTACGACAGCACTTAAGGGTAAGCGTACGTGTGAGGGCACGAGTTAGTGTTGGTGTCCTGGTTAAGATTAGGGCACGGGTGAGGGTAAGGCTTCGGGTGAGGGTCAGGTTTTGGATTCGTGTTAGGGTTATTTTTAGGGAATGGGGAGGGATTAGGGTACAATTTAGGGTATGACAACGCTTAAGGGTTTGCGTACGTGTGAGGGCACAAGTTAGTGTTGCTTTCCTGGTTAAGATTAGGGCACGGGTGAGCGTAAGGCTTCGGGTGAGGGTCAGGGTGAGGATTCGTGTTAGGGTTAGACTTAGAGAATGGGGAGGTAGTAGGGTACAATTTAAGGTATGACAACGCTTAAGGGTTAGCGTACGTGTGAGGGCACGAGTTAGTGTTGGTGTCCTGGTTAAGATTAGGGCACTGGTGAGGGTAAGGTTTTGGGTGAGGGTCAGGGTTAGGATTCGTGTTAGGGTTAGGGTTAGGGAATCGGGAGGGATTAGGGTACAGTTTAGGGTACGACAGTGCTTATGTGTTACCGTTCGTGTGAGGGCAAGAGTTAGTGATAGTGTCCTGGTTAAGATTAGGGCACGGGTGAGGGTAAGGCTTCAGGTGAGGGTCAGGGTTAGGATTCGGGTTAGGGTTAGGGTTAGGGAATGGGGCGGGATTAGGGTATAGTTTAGGGCACGACAACGCTTAAGGGTTAGCGTACGTGTGAGGCCACAAATTAGTGTTGGTGTGCTGGTTAAGATTAGGGCACGGGTAAGGGTAAGGGTTCGGGTGAGGTTTAGGTTTACGATTCGGGTTAGGGTTAGGGTTAGGGAATGGGGAGGGATTAGGGTACAGTTTAGGGTACAATGACGTTTAAGGGTTAGCGTATGTTTGAGGTCACTAGTTAGTGTTAGTGTACAGGTTACGATTAGGGCACGGGTGAGGGTAAGGCCTCAGACGAAGGTCACGTTAAGGGTTTGGGTTAGGGTTATGGTTAGGGAACGGGGATTGATTAGGTTATAGGTTAGGGTACGGCAATGGTTTAGGGATAGCCAATGTAAGAGGGCATGGGTTAGTGTTGATGTACTGGTTAAAATTAGGACACGGGTGTGGGTAAAGTTTAGGGTGAGTGTCAGGGTTAGGTTTCAGGTTAGGGTTAGGGTTAGGGAATGGAGAGGGATTAGGGTACAGGTTAGGGTACAGCTGCCGTTTAGGGTTAGCGTACGTGTGAGGGCACGAGTTAGTGTTGGTGTCCTGGTTAAGATTAGGGCAAGGGTGAGGGTAAGGGTCCGGGTGAGGGTCAGGTTTACAATTCAGGTTAGGTTTAGGGCTAGGGAATGGGTATTGATTAAGGTACAGTTTAGGGTACAATGACGCTTAAGAGTTAGCGTACGTGAGAGGGCACTAGTTAGTGTTAATTTACTGGTTACGATTAGGGCACGGGTGAGGGTAAGGCCTCGGACGAAGGTCACGTTAAGGGTTTGGGTTAGGGTTATGGTTAGTGAATGGGTATTGATTAGGGTACAGGTTAGGGTACAGCAAAGGTTTAGGGATAGCCTACGTAAGAGGGCGTGGGTTAGTGTTGATGTACTGGTTAAAATTAAGACACGGGTGAGGGTAAAGTTTAGGGTGAGTGTCAGGGTTAGGTTTCAGGTTAGGGTTAGGGCTAGGGAATGGAGAGGGATTAGGGTACAGGTTAGGGTACAGCTGCAGTTCACGGTTAGCGTACGTGTGAGGGCATGAGTTAGTGTTGGTGTCCTGGTTAAGATTAGGGCACGGGTGAGGTTAAGGCTTCGGGTGAGGGTCAGGGTTAGGGCTAGCGAATGGAGAGGGATTAGGGTACAGGCTAGGGCACGACAACGCTTAAGGGTTCGCATAATTGTGAGGGCACGAGTTAGTGTTGGTGTACTGGTTAAGACAAGGGCCCCAGTGAGGGTAAGGCCTCGGAAAAGGGTCACGTTCAGGGTTTGGGTTAGGGTTAGGGTTAGGGAATGGGGAGGGATTAAGGTACAGGATAGGAAACGACAACGCTTAAGGGTTAGCGTAAGTTTGAGGGCACGAGTTAGTGTTTGTGTACTGGTTAAGATTAGGGCATGGGTTAGTGTACGGCCTCGGAAGAGGGTTAGGTTTAGGGATGGGGTTAGGGTTAGGGTTAGGCAATGGAAAGGATTAGGGAACAGGGTAGGGCACGGCAACGGTTTAGTGTTAGCCTACGTTGGAGGGCATGGGTTAGTGTTGATGGACTGTTTAAAATTAGGAAACGGGTGAGGGTAATGTTTAGGGTGAGTGTCAGGGTTAGGTTTCAGGTTACGGTCAGTGTTAGGGATTGGAGAGGGATTAGGGTACAGGTTAGGGTACAGCTGCGGTTTAGGGTTAGCGTACGTGTGAGAGCACAGTTTAGTGATGGTGTATTTGTTAAGATTAGGGCATGGGTGAGGGTAAGGTTTCGGGTGAGGGTCAGGGTTAGGATTCGTGTTAGGGTTAGGGTTAGGGAATGGAGAGGGATTAGGGAACAGGTTAGGGTACGACAACGCTTAAGGGTTCGCATAATTGTGAGGGCACGAGTTAGTGTTGGTATACTGGTTAAGATTAGGTCATGGGTTAGGGTAGGGCCTCCGAAGAGGGTCAGGTTTAGGGATGGGGTAGGGTTAGGGTTAGACAATGGGAGGGATAAGGGTACAGGGTAGGGCACGGCAACGGTTTAGTGTTAGCCTACGTTGGAGGGCATGAGTGAGTGTTGATGGACTGTTTAAAATTAGGACACGGATGAGGGTAAAACTTCGGGTGAATGTCAGGGTTGTGTTTCAGGTTAGGGTTAGGGTTAGGGAATGGAAAGGGATTAGGGTACAGGTTAGTGTACGGCTGCGGTTTAGGGTTAGTGTACGTGTGAGGGCACGGTTTAGTGATGGTGTATTGGTTAAGATTAGGGCACGGGTGAGGGTAAGGCTTCAGGTGAGGGTCAGGGTAAGGATTCGGGTTAAGGTTAGGGTTAGGGAATGGGGAGGGATTAGGGTACAGGTTAGGGTACAGCAATTATTTAGGGTTAGCCTACGTAAGAGGGCATCGGTTAGTGTTGATGTACTGGTTAAAATTAGGACACGGGTGAGGGTAAAGTTTAGGGTGAGTGTCAGGGTTAGGTTTCAGGTGAGGGTTAGGGTTAGAGAATGGAGAGGGATTAGGGTACAGGTTAGGGTACAGCTGCGGTTTAGGGTTAGCGTACGTGTGAGGGCACGAGTTAGTGTTGGTGTCCTGGTTAAGATTAGGGCACGGGTGAGTGTAAGGCTTCAGGTGAGGGTCAGGGTTAGGATTCGGGTTAGGGTTAGGGTTAGGGAATGGGGAGGAATTAGGGTACAGTTTAGGGTACGACAACGCTTAAGGGTTAGTGTACGTGTGAGGGCACAAATTAGTGTTGGTGTGCTGGTTAAGATTAGGGCACGGGTGAGGGTAAGTGTTCGGGTGAGGGTCAGGTTTACGATTCGGGTTAGTGTTAGGGTTAGGGAAAGGGGAGGGATTAGGGTACAGTTTAGGGTACAATGACGTTTAAGGGTTAGCGTACGTTTGAGGTCACTAGTTAATTTTTCTGTACCTGTTATGATTAGGGCACGGGTGAGAGTAACGCTTCGGGTGAGGGTCAGGGTTAGGATTCGGGTTAGGGTTAGGGTTAGGGAATGGAGAGGGTTTAGGGTAAAGGCTAAGGTACGACAACGCTTAAGTGTTAGTGTAGGTTTGAGGGCACGATTTAGTGTTTGTGTACTGGTTAAGATTAGGGCATGGGTTAGGGTAGGGCCTCGGAAGAGGGTCAGGTTTAGGGATGAGGCTAGGGTTAGGGATAGGCAATGGGAGGGATTAGGGAACAGGGGAGGGCACGGCCACGATTTAGTGTTAGCCTACGTTGGAGGGCATGGGTTAGTGTTGATGGACTGTTTCAAATTAGGACAGGGGTGAGGGTAAATCTTCGGGTGAGTGTCAGGGTTAGGGTTCGGGTTAGGGAATGGAGAAGGATTAGGGTACAGGCTAGGGTACGACAACGCTTAAGGGTTCGCATAATGGTGTGGGCACGAGTTAGTGTTGGTGTACTGGTTAAGAGAAGGGCACCGGTGAGTGTAAGGCCTCAGAAAAGGGTCACGTTCAGGGTTTGGGTTAGGGTTAGGGTTAGGGAATGGGGAGGGATTAGGGTGGAGGAGAGGGTACAACAACGCTTAAGGGTTAGTGTACGTTTGAGGGTACGAGTTAGTGTTTGTGTACTTGTTAAGATTAAGGCATGGGTTAGGATACAGCCTCGGAAGAGGGTCAGGTTTAGGGATGCGGTTAGGGTTAGGGTTAGGCAATGGGAGGGATTAGGGAACAGGGTAGGGCACGGCAACTCTTTAGTGTTAGCCTACATTGGAGGGCATGGGTTAGTGTTGATGGACTGTTTAAAATTAGGAAATGGGTGAGGGTAATGTTTAGGGTGAGTGTCAGGGTTAGGTTTCAGGTTAGGGTCAGGGTTACGGATTGGAGAGGGATTAGGGTACAGTTTAGGGTACAGCTGCGGTTTAGGGTTAGCGTACGTGTGAGGGCATGAGTTAGTGTTGGTGTCCTGGTTAAGATTAGGGCATGTGTGAGGGTAAAGTTTCGGGTGAGGGTCAGGGTTAGGATTCGCGTTAGAGTTAGGGTTAGGGAATTGAGAGGGATTAGGGTACAGGCTAGGGTACGAAAAGGCTTAACGGTTCGCATAATTGTGAGGGCACGAGTTAGTGTTGGTGTACTGGTTAAGACAAGGGCCCCAGTGAGGGTAAGGCCTCAGAAAAGGGTCACGTTCAGGGTTTGGGTTAGGGTTAGGGTTAGGAAATGGGGAGGGATTAGGGTACAGGATAGGAAACGACAACGCTTAAGGGTTAGCGTAAGTTTGAGGGAACGAGTTAGTGTTTGTATACTGGTTAAGATTAGGGCATGGGTTAGGGTACGGCCTCGGAAGAGGGTCAGGTTTAGGGATGGGGTTAGGGTTAGTGTTAGGCAATGGAAGGGATTAGGGAACAGGGTAGGGCACGGCAACTGTTTATTGTTAGCCTACGTTGGAGGGCATGGGTTAGTGTTGATGGACTGTTTAAAATTAGGAAACGGGTGAGGGTAATGTTTAGGGTGAGTGTCAGGGTTAGGTTTCAGGTTACGGTCAGGGTTAGGGATTGGAGAGGGATTAGGGTACAGGTTAAGGTACAGCTGCGATTTAGGGTTAGCGTACGTGTGAGGGCACGAGTTAGTGTTGGTGTCCTGGTTAAGTTTAGGGCACTGGTGAGGGTAAGGTTTCGGGTGAGGGTCAGGGTTAGGATTCGTGTTAGGGTTAGGGTTAGGGAATCGGGAGGGATTAGGGTACAGTTTAGGGTACGACAGTGCTTATGTGTTACCGTTCGTGTGAGGGCAAGAGTTAGTGATAGTGTCCTGGTTAAGATTAGGGCACGGGTGAGGGTAAGGCTTCAGGTGAGGGTCAGGGTTAGGATTCGGGTTAGGGTTAGGGTTAGGGAATGGGGCGGGATTAGGGTACAGTTTAGGGCACGACAACGCTTAAGGGTTAGCGTACGTGTGAGACCACAAATTAGTGTTGGTGTGCTGGTTAAGATTAGGGCACGGGTAAGGGTAAGGGTTCGGCTGAGGTTTAGGTTTACGATTCGGGTTAGGGTTAGGGTTAGGGAATGGGGAGGGATTAGGGTACAGTTTAGGGTACAATGACGTTTAAGGGTTACCGTATGTTTGAGGTCACTAGTTAGTGTTAGTGTACAGGTTACGATTAGGGCACGGGTGAGGGTAAGGCCTCAGACGAAGGTCACGTTAAGGGTTTGGGTTAGGGTTATGGTTAGGGAACGGGGATTGATTAGGTTATAGGTTAGGGTACGGCAATGGTTTAGGGATAGCCAATGTAAGAGGGCATGGGTTAGTGTTGATGTACTGGTTAAAATTAGGACACGGGTGTGGGTAAAGTTTAGGGTGAGTGTCAGGGTTAGGTTTCAGGTTAGGGTTAGGGTTAGGGAATGGAGAGGGATTAGGGTACAGGTTAGGGTACAGCTGCCGTTTAGGGTTAGCGTACGTGTGAGGGCACGAGTTAGTGTTGGTGTCCTGGTTAAGATTAGGGCACGGGTGAGGGTAAGGCTTCGGGTGAGGGTCAGGGTTAGGGTTAGCGAATGGAGAGGGATTAGGGTACAGGCTAGGGCACGACAACGCTTAAGGGTTCGCATAATTGTGAGGGCACGAGTTAGTGTTGGTGTACTGGTTAAGACAAGGGCCCCAGTGAGGGTAAGGCCTCGGAAAAGGGTCACGTTCAGGGTTTGGGTTAGGGTTAGGGTTAGGGAATGGGGAGGGATTAGGGTACAGGATAGGAAACGACAACGCTTAAGGGTTAGCGTAAGTTTGAGGGCACGAGTTAGTGTTTGTGTACTGGTTAAGATTAGGGCATGGGTTAGGGTATGGCCTCGGAAGAGGGTCAGGTTTAGGGATGGGGTTAGGGTTAGGGTTAGGCAATGGGAGGGATTAGGGAACAGGGTAGGGCACGGCAACTGTTTAGTGTTAGCCTACGTTGGAGGGCATGGGTTAGTGTTGATGGACTGTTTAAAATTAGGAAACGGGTGAGGGTAATGTTTAGGGTGAGTGTCAGGGTTAGGTTTCAGGTTACGGTCAGGGTTAGGGATTGGAGAGGGATTAGGGTACAGGTTAGGGTACAGCTGCGGTTTAGGGTTAGCGTACGTGTGAGGGCACGGTTTAGTGATGGTGTATTGGTTAAGATTAGGGCACGGGTGAGGGTAAGGTTTCGGGTGAGGGTCAGGGTTAGGATTCGTGTTAGGGTTAGGGTTAGGGAATGGAGAGGGATTAGGGAACAGGTTAGGGTACGACAACGCTTAAGGGTTCGCATAATTGTGAGGGCACGAGTTAGTGTTGGTGTACTGGTTAAGATTAGGTCATGGGTTAGGGTAGGGCCTCCGAAGAGGGTCAGGTTTAGGGATGGGGTAGGGTGAGGGTTAGACAATGGGAGGGATAAGGGTACAGGGTAGGGCACGGCAATGGTTTAGTGTTAGCCTACGTTGGAGGGCATGAGTTAGTGTTGATGGACTGTTTAAAATTAGGACACGGATGAGGGTAAAACTTCGGGTGAATGTCAGGGTTGTGTTTCAGGTTAGGGTTAGGGTTAGGGAATGGAAAGGGATTAGGGTACAGGTTAGGGTACGGCTGCGGTTTAGGGTTAGCGTACGTGTGAGGGCACGGTTTAGTGATGGTGTATTGGTTAAGATTAGGGCACGGGTGAGGGTAAGGCTTCAGGTGAGGGTCAGGGTAAGGATTCGGGTTAAGGTTAGGGTTAGGGAATGGGGAGGGATTAGGGTACAGGTTAGGGTACAGCAATTATTTAGGGTTAGCCTACGTAAGAGGGCATCGGTTAGTGTTGATGTACTGGTTAAAATTAGGACACGGGTGAGGGTAAAGTTTAGGGTGAGTGTCAGGGTTAGGTTTCAGGTGAGGGTTAGGGTTAGAGAATGGAGAGGGATTAGGGTACAGGTTAGGGTACAGCTGCGGTTTAGGGTTAGCGTACGTGTGAGGGCACGAGTTAGTGTTGGTGTCCTGGTTAAGATTAGGGCACGGGTGAGTGTAAGGCTTCAGGTGAGGGTCAGGGTTAGGATTCGGGTTAGGGTTAGGGTTAGGGAATGGGGAGGAATTAGGGTACAGTTTAGGGTACGACAACGCTTAAGGGTTAGTGTACGTGTGAGGGCACAAATTAGTGTTGGTGTGCTGGTTAAGATTAGGGCACGGGTGAGGGTAAGTGTTCGGGTGAGGGTCAGGTTTACGATTCGGGTTAGTGTTAGGGTTAGGGACAGGGGAGGGATTAGGGTACAGTTTAGGGTACAATGATGTTTAAGGGTTAGCGTACGTTTGAGGTCACTAGTTAATTTTTCTGTACCTGTTATGATTAGGGCACGGGTGAGGGTAACGCTTCGGGTGAAGGTCAGGGTTAGGATTCGGGTTAGGGTTAGGGTTAGGGAATGGAGAGGGTTTAGGGTAAAGGCTAAGGTACGACAACGCTTAAGTGTTAGTGTACGTTTGAGGGCACGATTTAGTGTTTGTGTACTGGTTAAGATTAGGGCATGGGTTAGGGTAGGGCCTCGGAAGAGGGTCAGGTTTAGGGATGAGGCTAGGGTTAGGGATAGGCAATGGGAGGGATTAGGGAACAGGGGAGGGCACGGCCACGATTTAGTGTTAGCCTACGTTGGAGGGCATGGGTTAGTGTTGATGGACTGTTTCAAATTAGGACAGGGGTGAGGGTAAATCTTCGGGTGAGTGTCAGGGTTAGGGTTCGGGTTAGGGAATGGAGAAGGATTAGGGTACAGGCTAGGGTACGACAACGCTTAAGGGTTCGCATAATGGTGTGGGCACGAGTTAGTGTTGGTGTACTGGTTAAGAGAAGGGCACCGGTGAGTGTAAGGCCTCGGAAAAGGTTCACGTTCAGGGTTTGGGTTAGGGTTATGGTTAGGGAATGGGGAGGGATTAGGGTGGAGGAGAGGGTACAACAACGCTTAAGGGTTAGTGTACGTTTGAGGGTACGAGTTAGTGTTTGTGTACTTGTTAAGATTAAGGCATGGGTTAGGATACAGCCTCGGAAGAGGGTCAGGTTTAGGGATGGGGTTAGGGTTAGGGTTAGGCAATGGGAGGGATTAGGGAACAGGGTAGGGCACGGCAACTCTTTAGGGTTAGCCTACATTGGAGGGCATGGGTTAGTGTTGATGGACTGTTTAAAATTAGGAAATGGGTGAGGGTAATGTTTAGGGTGAGTGTCAGGGTTAGGTTTCAGGTTAGGGTCAGGGTTACGGATTGGAGAGGGATTAAGGTACACTTTAGGGTACAGCTGCGGTTTAGGGTTAGCGTACGTGTGAGGGCATGAGTTAGTGTTGGTGTCCTGGTTAAGATTAGGGCATGTGTGAGGGTAAAGTTTCGGGTGAGGGTCAGGGTTAGGATTCGCGTTAGAGTTAGGGTTAGGGAATTGAGAGGGATTAGGGTACAGTCTAGGGTACGAAAAGGCTTAACGGTTCGCATAATTGTGAGGGCACGAGTTAGTGTTGGTGTACTGGTTAAGACAAGGGCCCCAGTGAGGGTAAGGCCTCAGAAAAGGGTCACGTTCAGGGTTTGGTTTAGGGTTAGGGTTAGGAAATGGGGAGGGATTAGGGTACAGGATAGGAAACGACAACGCTTAAGGGTTAGCGTAAGTTTGAGGGCACGAGTTAGTGTTTGTGTACTGGTTAAGATTAGGGCGTGGGTTAGGGTACGGCCTCGGAAGAGGGTCAGGTTTAGGGATGGGGTTAGGGTTAGTGTTAGGCAATGGAAGGGATTAGGGAACAGGGTAGGGCACGGCAACTGTTTATTGTTAGCCTACGTTGGAGGGCATGGGTTAGTGTTGATGGACTGTTTAAAATTAGGAAACGGGTGAGGGTAATGTTTAGGGTGAGTGTCAGGGTTAGGTTTCAGGTTACGGTCAGGGTTAGGGATTGGAGAGGGATTAGGGTACAGTTTAAGGTACAGCTGCGATTTAGGGTTAGCATACGTGTGAGGGCATGAATTAGTGTTGGTGTCCTGGTTAAGTTTAGGGCACTGGTGAGGGTAAGGTTTCGGGTGAGGGTCAGGGTTAGTATTCGCGTTAGGGTTAGTGTTAGGGAATGGAGAGGGATTAGGGTACAGGCTAGGGTACGACAACGCTTAAGGGTTCACATAATTGTGAGGGTACGAGTTAGTGTTGGTGTCCTGGTTAAGATTAGGGCACGGGTGAGGGTAAGGCTTCGGGTGAGGGTCAGGGTTAGGGTTAGGGTTAGGGAATGGAGAGGGATTAGGGTACAGGATAGGGTACGACAACGCTTAAGGGTTCGCATAATTGTGAGGGCATGAGTTAGTGTTGGTGTACTGATTAAGACAAGGGCACCGGTGAGGGTAAGGCCTTGGAAAAGGGTCACGTTCAGGGTTTGGCTTAGGGTTAGGGTTAGGGAATGGGGAGAGATTAGGATACAGGATAGGGTACGACAACGCTTAAGGGTTAGCGTACGTTTGAGGGCACGAGTTAGTTTTTGTTTACTGGTTAAGATTAGGGCATGGGTTAGCGTAGGGCCTCGGAAGAGGGTCAGGTTTAGGGATGGGGTAAGGATTAGGGTAAGGCAATGGGAGGGATTCGGGAACAGGGTAGGGCATGGCAACTGTTTAGTGTTAGCCTACGTTGGAGGGCATGAGTTAGTGTTGATGGACTGTTTAAAATTAGGACACGGATGAGGGTAAATCTTCGGGTGAGTGTCAGGGTTAGGGTTCGGGTTAGGGTTGGGTTTAGAGAATGGAGAGGGATTAAGGTATAGGTTAGGGTACGGATGCGGTTTACGGTTAGCGTACGTGTGAGGGCATGGTTTAGTGATGGTGTATTGGTTAAGATTAGGGCACGGGTGAGGGTACGGTTTAGGGTGAGGTTCAGGGTTAGGATTCGGGCTAGGGTTACTGTTAGGGAATGGGGAGGGATTAGGGTACAATTTAGGGTATGACAAGGCTTAAGGGTTAGCGTACGTGTGAGGGCACGATTTAGTGTTGTTGTCCTTGTTAAGATTAGGGCACGGGTGAGGGTAAGGATTCGGGTGAGGGTCAGGGTTAGGATTCGTGTTTGGGTTAGGGTAAGGGAATGGAGAGGGACTAGGGTACAGTTTAGTGTACGACAACGCTTAAGGGTTAGTGTACGTGTGAGGGCACGAATTAGTGTTGGTGTGATGGTTAAGATTAGGGCACGGGTGAAGGTAAGAGTTCAGGTGAGGGTCAGGTTTACGATTCGGGTTAGGGTTAGGGTTAGGGAATGGGGAGGGATTAGGGTACAGCTTAGGGTACGATGACGTTTAAGTGTTAGCGTACGTTTGAGGTCACTAGTTAGTTTTTCTGTACCTGTTATGATTAGGGCACGGGTGAGGGTAAGGCCTCGGAAGTGGGTCTTGTTAAGGGTTTGGGTTAGTGTTTTGGTTAGGGAATGGGGATTGATTAGGGTACATGTTAGGGTACGGCAATGGTTTAGGGTTAGCCTACGTAAGAGGGCATCGGTTAGTGTTGATGTACTGGTTAAAATTAGGACACGGGTGAGGGTAAAGTTTAGGGTGAGTGTCATTGTTAGGTTTCAGGTTAGGGTTAGGGTTAGAGAATGGAGAGGGATTAAGGTACAGGTTAGGGTACAGCTGCGGTTTAGGGTTAGCGTACGTGTGAGAGCACGAGTTAGTGTTGGTGTCCTGGTTAAGATTAGGGCACGGGTGAGGGTAAGGCTTCGGGTGAGGGTCAGGGTTAGGATTCGTGTTTGGGTTAGGGTAAGGGAACGGAGAGGGGTTAGGGTACAGGCTACGGTACGACAACGCTTAAGGGTTCGGCATAATTGTGAGGGCACGAGTTAGTGTTGGTGTACTGGTTAAGACAAGGGCACCGGTGAGGGTAAGGCCTCGGAAAAGGGTCACGTTCAGGGTTTGGGTTAGGGTTAGGGTTAGGGAATGGGGAGGGATTAGGGTACAGGATAGGTTACGACCACGCTTAATGGTTAGCGTACGTTTGAGGGCACGAGTTAGTGTTTGTGTACTGGTTAAGATTAAGGCATGGGTTAGGATACGGCCTCGGAAGAGGGTCAGGTTTAGGGATAGGGTTAGGGTTAGGTTTAGGCAATGGGAGGGATTAGGGAACAGGGTAGGGCACGGCAACTCTTAATGTTAGCCTACGTTGGAGGGCATGGGTTAGTGTTGATGGACTGTTTAAAATTAGGAAACGGGTGAGGGTAATGTTTAGGGTGAGTGTCAGGGTTAGGTTTCATGTTAGGGTCAGGGTTAGGGATTGGAGAGGGATTAGGGTACAGGTGAGGGTACAGCTGCGGTTTAGGGTTAGCGTACGTGTGAGGGTATGAGTTAGTGTTGGTGTCCTCGTTAAGATTAGGGCATGGGTGAGGGTAAGGTTTCGGGTGAGGGTAAGGGTTAGGATTCGCGTTAGAGTTAGGGTTAGGGAATGGAGAGGGATTAGGGTACAGGCTAGGGTACGACAACGCTTAAGGGTTCACATAATTGTGAGGGCACGAGTTCGTGTTGGTGTCCTGGTTAAGATTAGGGCACGGGTGAGGGTAAGGCTTCGGGTGAGGGTCAGGTTTAGGGTTAGGGTTAGGGAATGCAGAGGGATTAGGGTACAGGATAGGGTACGACAACGCTTAGGGTTCGCATAATTGTGAGGGCATGAGTTAGTGTTGGTGTACTGGTTAAGACAAGGGCACCGGTGAGGGTAAGGCCTCGGAAAAGGGTCACGTTCAGGGTTTGGGTTAGGGTTAGGGTTAGGGAATGGGGAGAGATTAGGGTACAGGATAGGGGACGACAACGCTTAAGGGTTAGCGTACGTTTGGGGGCACGAGTTAGTGTTTGTGTACTGGTTAAGATTTGGGCATGGGTTAGGGTAGGGCCTTGGAAGAGGGTCAGGTTTAGGGTTAGGCAATGGAAGGGATTAGGGTACAGGGTAGGGCATGGCAACGGTTTAGGCTTAGCCTACGTTGGAGGGCATGAGTTAGTGTTGATGGACTGTTTAAAATTAGGACATGGATGTGGGTAAATCTTCGGGTGAGTGTCAGGGCTGTGTTTCGGGTTAGGGTTAGGGTTAGGGAAAGGAGAGGGATTAGGGTACAGGTTAGGGTACGGCTGCGGTTTAGGGTTAGCGTACGTGTGAGGGCACGGTTTAGTGATGGTGTATTGGTTAAGATTAGGGAACGGGTGAGGGTAAGGCTTCAGGTGAGGTTCAGGGTTAGGATTCGGGTTAAGGTTAGGGTTAGGGAATGGGGAGGGATTAGGGTACAGTTTAGGGTACAACAACGCTTAAGTGTTATCGTACATGTGAGGGCACAAATTAGTGTTTGTGTGCTGGTTAAGATTAGGGCACGGGTGAGGGTAAGGGTTCGGGTGAGGGTCAGGTTTACGATTCGGATTAGTGTTAGGGTTAGGGAATGGGGAGGAATTAGGGTACAGTTTAGGGTACGATGATGTTTAAGGGTTAGCGTACGTTTGAGGTCACTAGTTATTGTTAGTGTACCTGTTACGATTAGGGCACGGGTGAGGGTAAGGCCTCGGAAGAGGGTCACGTTAAGGGTTTGGGTTAGGATTATGGTTAGGGAATGGGGATTGATTAGGGTACAGGTTAGGGTACGGCAATGGTTTAGGGTTAGCCTACGTAAGAGGGCATCGGTTAGTGTTGATGTACTGGTTAAAATTAAGACACGGGTGAGGGTAAAGTTTAGGGTGAGGGTCAGGGTTAGGTTTCAGGTTAGGGTTAGGGTTAGAGAATGGAGAGGGATTAGGGTACAGGTTAGGGTACGGCTGCGGTTTAGGGGTGGCGTACGTGTGAGGGCAGGGTTTAATGATGGTGTATTGGTTAAGATTAGGTCACGGGTGTGGGTAAGGCTTAGGGTGAGGCTCCGGGTTAGGATTCGGGTTAGGGTTAGGGTTAGGGAATGGGTAGGGATTAGGGTACAGGTTAGGGTACAGCTGCGGTTTAGGGTTAGCGTACGTGTGAGGGCACTATTTAGTGTTGGTGTCCTGGTTAAGATTAGGGCACGGGTGAGTGTAAGGCTTCAGGTGAGTGTCAGGGTTAGGATTCGGGTTAGGGTTAGGGTTAGGGAATGGGGAGGGATTAGGGTACAGTTTAGGGAACGACAATGCTTAAGGGTTAGTGTACGAGTGAGGGCACGAATTAGTGTTGGTGTGCTGGTTAAGATTAGGGAACGGGTGAGGGTAAGTGTTCGGGTGAGGGTCACTTTACGAGTCGGGTTAGGGTTAGCGTTAGGGAATGGGGAGTGATTAGGGTACAGTTTAGGGTACGATGACGTTTAAGGGTTAGCGTACGTTTGAGGTCACTAGTTAGTTTTTTTGTACCTGTTATGATTAGGGTACGGGTGAGGGTAAGGCTTCGGGTGAGGGTCAGGGTTAAGATTCGGGTTAGGTTTAGGGTTAGGGAATGGAGAGGGTTTAGCGTAAAGGCTAGGGTATGACAACGCTTAAGGGTTCGCATAATTGTGAGGGCACGAGTTAGTGTTGGTGTACTGGTTAAGACAAGGGCACCAGTGAGAGTAAGGATTCGGAAAAGGGTCACATTCAGGGTTTGGATTACAGTTAGGGTTAGGGAATGGGGAGGTATTAGGGTGCAGGATAGGGTACGATAACACTTAAGGGTTAGTGTATGTTTGAGGGCACGATTTCGTGTTTGTGTACTGGTTAAGATTAGGACATGGGTTAGGGTAGGGCCTCGGAAGAGGGTCAGGTTTAGGGATGGGGCTAGGGTTAGGGATAGGCAATGGGAGGGATTAGGGAACAGGGGAGGGCACGGCAACGATTTAGTGTTAGCCTACGTTGGAGGGCATGGGTTAGTGTTGATGGACTGTTTCAAATTAGGACAGGGGTGAGGGTAAATCTTCGGGTGAGTGTCAGGGTTAGGGTTCGGGTTAGGGTTGGGGTTAGGTAATGGAGAGGGATTAAGGTATAGGTTAGGGTACGGCTGCGGTTTAGGGTTAGCATACGTGTGAGGGCACGGTTTAGTGATGGTGTATTTGTTAAGATTAGGTCACGTGTGAGGGTAAGGTTTAGGGTGAGGCTCAGGGTTAGGATTCGCGTTAGGGTTACTGTTAGGGAATGGGAAGGATTAGAGTACAATTTAGGTTATGACAATGCTTAAGGTTTAGCGTACGTGTGAGGGCACGAGTTAGTGTTGGTGTCCTGGTTAAGATTAGGGCACGGGTGAGGGTAACGCTTCAGGTGAGGGTCAGGATTAGGATTCAGGTTAGGGTTAGGGTTAGGGAATGGGTAGGTATTAGGGTACAGTTTAGGGTACGACAACGCTTAAGGGTTAGTGTACGTGTGAGGGTACGAATTAGTGTTGTTGTGCTAGTTAAGATTAGGGCACGGGTGAGGGTAAGGCTTCGGAAGAGGATCATGTTAAGGGTTTGGGTTAGGGTTATGGTTAGGTAATGGGGATTGTTTAGGGTACAGGTTAGGGTACGACAATTGTTTAGGGTTAGCCAACGTAAGAGGGCATGGGTTAGTGTTGATGTACTGGTTAAAATTAGGACACGGGTGAGGGTAAAGTTTAGCGTGAGTGTCAGGGTTAGGTTTCAGGTTAGGGTTAGGGTTAGGGAATGGAGAGGGATTAGGGTACAGGTTAGGGTACAGCTGCGGTTTAGTGTTAGCGTACATGTGAGGGCACGAGTTAGTGTTGGTTGCCTGGTTAAGATTAGGGCACGGGTGAGGGTAAGGCTTCCGGTGAGGGTCAGGGTTAGGGTTAGGGTTAGGGAATGGAGAAGGATTAGGGTACAGGCTAGGGTATGACAACGCTTAAGGGTTCGCATAATTGTGAGGGCACGAGTTAGTGTTGGCGTACTGGTTAAGACAAGGGCACCGGTGAGGGTAAGGCCTCGGAAAAGGGGTACGTTCAGGGTTTGGGTTAGGGTTATGGCTAGGGAATGGGGAGGGATTAGGGTGCAGGATAGAGTACGACAACGCTTAAGGGTTAGTGTACGTTTGAGGGCACGAGTTAGTGTTGGTGTCCTGGGTAAGATTCGGGCACGGGTGAGGGTAAGGCTTAGGGTGAGGCTCAGGGTTAGGATTCGGATTAGGGTTAGGGTTAGGGAATGGGGAGGGATTAGGGTACAGGTTAGGGTACAGTTGTGGTTTAGGGTTAGCATACGTGTGAGGGCACGAGTTAGTGTTGGTGTCCTGGTTAATTTTAGGCCACGGGTGAGGGTAAGGCTTCGGGTGCGGGTCAAGGTTAGGATTCGGGTTAGGTTTAGGGTTAGGGAATGGAGAGGGATTAAGGTACAGGCTAGGGTACGACAACGCTTAAGGGTTCGCCTTATTGTGAGGGCACGAGTTAGTGTTGGTGTACTGGTTAAGACAAGGGCACAGGTGAGGGTAAGGCTTCGGAAAAGGGTCACATTCAGGGTTTGGGTTACGGTTAGGGTTAGGGAATGGGGAAGGATTAGGGTGCAGGATAGGGTACGACAACGCATAAGGGTTAGTGTACGTTTGAGGGCACGAGTTAGTGTTGGTGTCCTGGGTAAGATTAGGGCACGGGTGAGGATAAGGCTTCGGGTGAGGGTCAGGTTTAGGATTCGTGGTAGGGTTAGGTTTAGGGAATGGGGAGGGATTAGGGTACAGTTTATGGTACGACAGTGATTAAGGGTTACCGTTCGTGTGAGGGCAAGAGTTAGTGTTAGTGTCCTGGTTAAGATTAGGGCACGGGTGAGGGTAAGGCTTCAGGTGAGGGTCAGGGTTAGGATTCGGGTTACGGTTAGGATTAGGGAATGGTGAGGGATTAGGGTACAGTTTAGGGTACGACAACGCTTAAGGGATAGCGTACGTGTAAGGGCATGAATTAGTGTTGGTGTGCTGGTGAAGATTAGGGCACGGGGGAGTGTAAGGGTTCGGGTGAGGGTCACTTTTACGATTCGGGTTAGGGTAAGGGTTAGGGAATGGGGAGGGATTAGGGTACAGTTTAGGGTACGATGACGCTTAAGGGTTAGCGTACGTGTGAGGTCAGTAGTTAGTGTTAGTGTACCGGTTACGATTAGGGCACGGATGAGGGTAATGCCTCGGAAGAGGATCATGTTAAGGGTTTGGGTTAGGGTTATGGTTAGGTAATGCGGATTGTTTAGGGTACAGGTTAGGGTACGACAATTGTTTAGGGTTAGCCAACGTAAGAGGGCATGGGTTAGTGTTGATGTACTGGTTAAAATTAGGACACGGGTGAGGGTAAAGTTTAGCGTGAGTGTCAGGGTTAGGTTTCAGGTTAGGGTTAGGGTTAGGGAATGGAGAGGGATTAGGGTACAGGTTAGGGTACAGCTGCGGTTTAGTGTTAGCGTACATGTGAGGGCACGAGTTAGTGTTGGTTGCCTGGTTAAGATTAGGGCACGGGTGAGGGTAAGGCTTCGGGTGAGGGTCAGGGTTAGGATTCGTGTTAGGGTTATGGTTAGGGAATGGAGAGGGATTAGGGTACAGGCTAGGGTATGACAACGCTTAAGGGTTCGCATAATTCTGAGGGCACGAGTTAGTGTTGGTGTACTGGTTAAGATTAGGGCATGGGTTAGGGTAGGGCCTTGGAAGAGGGTCAGGTTTCAGGATGGGGTAGGGTTAGGTTTAGACAATGGGAGGGATTAGGGTACAGGGTAGGGCACGGCAACGGTTTAGTGTTAGCCTACGTTGGAGTGCATGGGTTAGTGTTGATGGACTGTTTAAAATTAGGACACGGGTGAGGGTAAATCGTCGGGTGAGTGTCAGGGTTAGGGTTCGGGTTAGGGTTAGGATTAGGGAATGGAGAGGGATTAGGGTACAATTTAGGGTATGACAAGGCTTAAGGGTTAGCGTACGTGTGAGGGCACGAGTTAGTGTTGGTGTCCTGGTTAAGTTTAGGACACGGGTGAGGGTAAGGCTTCGGGTGAGGGTCAGGGTTAGGATTCGTGTTAGGGTGAGGGTTAGGGAATGGGGAGGGATTAGGGTACAGTTTAGGGTACGACAACGCATAAGGGTTAGCGTACGTGTGAGGGCACAAATTAGTGTTGCTGTGCTAGTTAAGATTAGGGCACGGGTCAGGGTAATGGTTCGGGTGAGGGTCAGGTTTACAATTCGGGTTAGGGTTAGGGTTAGGGAATGGGGAGGATTTAGGCTACAATTTAGGGTATGATGACGCTTAAGGGTTAGCGTACGTGTGAGGTCACTAGTTAGTGTTAGTGTACCGGTTACGATTAGGGCACGGATGAGGGTAAGGCCTCGGAAGTGGATCATGTTAAGGGTTTGGGTTAGGGTTATGGTTAGGTAATGGGGATTGTTTAGGGTACAGGTTAGGGTACGACAATGGTTTAGGGTTAGCCAACGTAAGAGGGCATGGGTTAGTGATGATATACTGGTTAAAATTAGGACACGGGTGAGGGTAAAGTTTAGCGTGAGTGTCATGGTTAGGTTTCAGGTTAGGGTTAGGGTTAGGGAATGAAGAGGGATTAGGGTACAGGTTAGGGTACAGCTGCGGTTTAGTGTTAGCGTACGTGTGAGGGCACGAGTTAGTGTTGGTTGCCTGGTTAAGATTAGGGCACGGGTGAGGGTAAGGCTTCGGGTGAGGGTCAGGGTTAGGGTTAGGGTTAGGGAATGGAGAAGGATTAGGGTACAGGCTAGGGTATGACAACGCTTAAGGGTTCGCATAATTGTGAGGGCACGAGTTAGTTTTGGTGTAATGGTTAAGACAAGGGCACTGGTGAGGGTAAGGCCTCGGAAAAGGGGTACGTTCAGGGTTTGGGTTAGGGTTATGGTTAGGGAATGGGGAGGGATTAGGGTGCAGGATAGGGTATGACAACGCTTAAGGGTTAGTGTACGTTTGAGGGCACGAGTTAGAGTTGGTGTCCTGGATAAGATTAGGGCACTGGTGAGGGTAAGGCTTCGGGTGAGGGTCAGGGTTAGGATTCGTGTTAGGTTTAGGGTTAGGGAATGGGGAGGGATTAGGGTACAGTTTAGGGTACGACAACGCTCAAGGTTTCGCGTACGTGTGAGGGCACGAATTAGTGTTGGTGTGCTGGTTAAGATTAGGGCACGGGTGAGGGTAAGGCTTAGGGTGAGGCTCAGGGATAGGATTCGGATTAGGGTTAGGGTTAGGGAATGGGGAGGGATTAGGATACAGGTTAGGGTACAGTTGTGGTTTAGGGTTAGCATACGTGTGAGGGCACGAGTTAGTGTTGGTGTCCTGGTTAAGATTAGGGCACGGGTGAGGGTAAGGCTTCGGGTGAGGGTCAGGGTTAGGATTCGGGTTAGGTTTAGGGTTAGGGAATGGAGAGGGGTTAGGGTACAGGCTAGGGTATGACAATGCTTAAGGGTTCGCATAATTGTGAGGGCATGAGTTAGTGTTGGTTTACTGGTTAAGACAAGGGCACCGGTGAGTGTAAGGCCTCGGAAAAGGGTCACATTCAGTGTTTGTGTTACTGTTAGGGTTACGGAATGGGGAGGGATTAGGGTGCAGGATAGGGTACGACAACGCTTAAGGGTTAGTGTAGGTTGGAGGGCACGAGTTAGTGTTTGTGTACTGGTTAAGATTAGGGCATGGGTTAGGGTAGGGCCTCGGAAGAGGGTCAGGTTTAGGGATGGGGTAGGGTTAGGATTAGACAATGGGAGGGATTAGGGTACAGGGTAGGGCACGGCAACGGTTTAGTGTTAGCCTACGTTGGAGTGCATGGGTTAGTGTTGATGGACTGTTTAAAATTAGGACACGGGTGAGGGTAAATCTTCGGGTGAGTGTCAGGGTTAGGGTTCGGGTTAGTGTTAGGGTTAGGGAATGGAGAGGGATTAGGGTACAATTTAGGGTATGACAAGGCTTAAGGGTTAGCGTACGTGTGAGGGCACGAGTTAG
Source organism: Inia geoffrensis (assembly GCA_036417435.1). NCBI lineage: Eukaryota > Metazoa > Chordata > Mammalia > Artiodactyla > Iniidae > Inia > Inia geoffrensis. Next base: position 126,397 of record JAZAQT010000543.1, read on the forward strand.
TTTTGGTGTCCTGGTTAAGATTAGGACACGGGTGAGGGTAAGGTTTCGGGTGAGGGTCAGGGTTAGGAATCGTGTTAGGGTTAGGGTTAGGGAATGGGGAGGGATTAGGGTACAGTTTAGGGTACGACAACGCATAAGGGTTAGCGTACGTGTGAGGGCACAAATTAGTGTTGCTGTGCTGGTTAAGATTAGGGCACGGGTGAGGGTAATGGTTCGGGTGAGGGTCAGGTTTACAATTCGGGTTAGGGTTAGGGTTAGGGAATGGGGAGGATTTAGGCTACAATTTAGGGTATGATGACGCTTAAGTGTTAGCGTACGTGTGAGGTCACTAGTTAGTGTTAGTGTACTGGTTACGATTAGGGCACGGGTGAGGGTAAGGCCTCAGAAGAGGGTCACATTAAGGGTTTGGGTTAGGGTTATGGTTAGCGAATGGGGATTGATTATGGTACAGGTTATGGTACGGCAATGGTTTAGGGTTAGCCTACGTAAGAGGGCATAGGTTAGTGTTGATGTACTGGGTAAAATTAGGACACGGGTGAGGGTAAACTTTAGGTTGAGTGTCAGGGTTAGGTTTCCGGTTAAGGTTAGGGTTAGGGAATGGAGAGGGATTAGTGTACAGGTTATGGTACAGCTGCGGTTTAGGGTTAGCGTACGTGTGAGGGCACGAGTTAGTGTTGGTGTCCTGGTTAAGATTAGGCCACGGGTGAGGGTAAGGCTTCGGGTGCGGGTCAGGGTTAGGATTCGGATTAGGTTTAGGGTTAGGGAATGTAGAGGGATTAGGGTACAGGCTAGGGTACGACAACGCTTAAGGGTTCGCCTTATTGTGAGGGCACGAGTTAGTGTTGGTGTACTGGTTATGACAAGAGCACCAGTGATGGTAAGGCCTCGGAAAAGGGTCACATTCAGGGTTTGGGTTACGGTTAGGGTTAGGGAATGGGGAAGGATTAGGGTGCAGGATAGGGTACGCCAACGCATAAGGGTTAGTGTACGTTAGAGGGCACGAGTTAGTGTTGGTGTCCTGGGTAAGATTAGGGCACGGGTGAGGGTAAGGCTTCGGGTGAGGGTCAGGTTTAGGATTCGTGTTAGGGTTAGTTTTAGGGAATGGGGAGGGATTAGGGTACAGTTTATGGTACGACAGTGATTAAGGGTTACTTTTCGTGTGAGGGCAAGAGTTAGTGTTAGTGTCCTGGTTAAGATTAGGGCACGGGTGAGGGTAAGGCTTCAGGTGAGGGTCAGGGTTAGGATTGGGTTAGGGTTAGGGTTAGGGAATGGTGAGGGATTAGGGTACAGTTTAGGGTACGACAACGCTTAAGGGATAGCGTACGTGTAGGGGCATGAATTAGTGTTGGTGTGCTGGTGAAGATTAGGGCACGGGTGAGTGTATGGGTTCGGGTGAGGGTCACTTTTACGATTCGGATTAGGGTTAGGGAATGGGGAGGGATTAGGGTACAGTTTAGGGTACGATGACGCTTAAGGGTTAGCGTACGTGTGAGGTCAGTAGTTAGTGTTAGTGTACCGGTTACGATTAGGGCACGGATGTGGGTAAGGCCTCGGAAGAGGATCATGTTAAGGGTTTTGGTTAGGGTTATGGTTAGGTAATGGGGATTGTTTAGGGTACAGGTTAGGGTACGACAATGGTTTAGGGTTAGCCAACGTAAGAGGGCATGGGTTAGTGTTGATGTACTGGTTAAAATTAGGACACGGGTGAGGGTAAAGTTTAGCGTGAGTGTCAGTGTTAGGTTTCAGGTTAGGGTTAGCGTTAGGGAATGGAGAGGGATTAGGGTACAGGTTAGGGTACAGCTGCGGTTTAGTGTTAGCGTACGTGTGAGGGCACAAGTTAGTGTTGGTTGCCTGGTTAAGATTAGGGCACGGGTGAGGGTAAGGCTTCGGGTGATGGTCAGGGTTAGGGTTAGGGTTAGGGAATGGAGAAGGATTAGGGTACGGGCTAGGGTATGACAACGCTTAAGGGTTCGCATAATTGTGAGGGCACGAGTTAGTTTTGGGGTACTGGTTAAGACAAGGGCACCGGTGAGGGTAAGGCCTCGGAAAAGGGGTACGTTCAGGGTTTGGGTTAGGGTTATGGTTAGGGAATGGGGAGGGATTAGGGTGCAGTATAGGGTACGACAACTCTTAAGGGTTAGTGTACGTGTGAGGGCACGAATTAGTGTTGGTGTGCTGGTTAAGATTAGGGAACGGGTGAGGGTAAGGCTTAGGTGAGGCTCAGGGTTAGGATTCGGATTAGGGTTAGGGTTAGGGAATGGGGAGGGATTAGGGTACAGGTTAGGGTACAGTTGTGGTTTAGGGTTAGCATACGTGTGAGGGCACGAGTTAGTGTTGGTGTCCTGGTTAAGATTAGGGCACGGGTGAGGGTAAGGCTTCGGGTGAGGGTCAGGTTTAGGATTCGTGTTAGGGTTATGGTTAGGGAATGGAGAGGGATTAGGGTACAGGCTAGGGTATGACAACGCTTAAGGGTTCGCATAATTCTGAGGGCACGAGTTAGTGTTGGTGTACTGGTTAAGATTAGGGCATGGGTTAGGGTAGGGCCTCGGAAGAGGGTCAGGTTTAGGGATGGGGTAGGGTTAGGATTAGACAATGGGAGGGATTAGGGTACAGGGTAGGGCACGGCAACGGTTTAGTGTTAGCCTACGTTGGAGTGCATGGGTTAGTGTTGATGGACTGTTTAAAATTAGGACACGGGTGAGGGTAAATCTTCGGGTGAGTGTCAGGGTTAGGGTTCGGGTTAGGGTTAGGGTTAGGGAATGGAGAGGGATTAGGGTACAATTTAGGGTATGACAAGGCTTAAGGGTTAGCGTACGTGTGAGGGCACGAGTTAGTTTTGGTGTCCTGGTTAAGATTAGGACACGGGTGAGGGTAAGGGTTCGGGTGAGGGTCAGGGTTAGGAATCGTGTTAGGGTTAGGGTTAGGGAATGGGGAGGGATTAGGGTACAGTTTAGGGTACGACAACGCATAAGGGTTAGCGTACGTGTGAGGGCACAAATTAGTGTTGCTGTGCTGGTTAAGATTAGGGCACGGGTGAGGGTAATGGTTCGGGTGAGGGTCAGGTTTACAATTCGGGTTAGGGTTAGGGTTAGGGAATGGGGAGGATTTAGGCTACAATTTAGGGTATGATGACGCTTAAGTGTTAGCGTACGTGTGAGGTCACTAGTTAGTGTTAGTGTACTGGTTACGATTAGGGCACGGGTGAGGGTAAGGCCTCGGAAGAGGGTCACATTAAGGGTTTGGGTTAGGGTTATGGTTAGCGAATGGGGATTTATTATGGTACAGGTTATGGTACGGCAATGGTTTAGGGTTAGCCTACGTAAGAGGGCATAGGTTAGTGTTGATGTACTGGGTAAAATTAGGACACGGGTGAGGGTAAAGTTTAGGTTGAGTGTCAGGGTTAGGTTTCCGGTTAGGGTTAGGGTTAGGGAATGGAGAGGGATTAGTGTACAGGTTATGGTACAGCTGCGGTTTAGGGTTAGCGTACGTGTGAGGGCACGAGTTAGTGTTGGTGTCCTGGTTAAGATTAGGCCACGGGTGAGGGTAAGGCTTCGGGTGCGGGTCAGGGTTAGGATTCGGATTAGGTTTAGGGTTAGGGAATGTAGAGGGATTAGGGTACAGGCTAGGGTACGACAACGCTTAAGGGTTCGCCTTATTGTGAGGGCACGAGTTAGTGTTGGTGTACTGGTTATGACAAGGGCACCAGTGAGGGTAAGGCCTCGGAAAAGGGTCACATTCAGGGTTTGGGTTACGGTTAGGGTTAGGGAATGGGGAAGGATTAGGGTGCAGGATAGGGTACGCCAACGCATAAGGGTTAGTGTACGTTAGAGGGCACGAGTTAGTGTTGGTGTCCTGGGTAAGATTAGGGCACGGGTGAGGGTAAGGCTTCGGGTGAGGGTCAGGTTTAGGATTCGTGTTAGGGTTAGGTTTAGGGAATGGGGAGGGATTAGGGTACAGTTTATGGTACGACAGTGATTAAGGGTTACCGTTCGTGTGAGGGCAAGAGTTAGTGTTAGTGTCCTGGTTAAGATTAGGGCACGGGTGAGGGTAAGGCTTCAGGTGAGGGTCAGGGTTAGGATTGGGTTAGGGTTAGGGTTAGGGAATGGTGAGGGATTAGGGTACAGTTTAGGGTACGACAACGCTTAAGGGATAGCGTACGTGTAGGGGCATGAATTAGTGTTGGTGTGCTGGTGAAGATTAGGGCACGGGTGAGTGTATGGGTTCGGGTGAGGGTCACTTTTACGATTCGGGTTAGGGTTAGGGTTAGGGAATGGGGAGGGATTAGGGTACAGTTTAGGGTACGATGACGCTTAAGGGTTAGCGTACGTGTGAGGTCAGTAGTTAGTGTTAGTGTACCGGTTACGATTAGGGCACGGATGAGGGTAAGGCCTCGGAAGAGGATCATGTTAAGGGTTTTGGTTAGGGTTATGGTTAGTTAATGGGGATTGTTTAGGGTACAGGTTAGGGTACGACAATGGTTTAGGGTTAGCCAACGTAAGAGGGCATGGGTTAGTGTTGATGTACTGGTTAAAATTAGGACACGGGTGAGGGTAAAGTTTAGCGTGAGTGTCAGGGTTAGGTTTCAGGTTAGGGTTAGCGTTAGAGAATGGAGAGGGATTAGGGTACAGGTTAGGGTACAGCTGCGGTTTAGTGTTAGCGTACGTGTGAGGGCACGAGTTAGTGTTGGTTGCCTGGTTAAGATTAGGGCACGGGTGAGGGTAAGGCTTCGGGTGAGGGTCAGGGTTAGGGTTAGGGTTAGGGAATGGAGAAGGATTAGGGTACGGGCTAGGGTATGACAACGCTTAAGGGTTCGCATAATTGTGAGGGCACGAGTTAGTTTTGGGGTACTGGTTAAGACAAGGGCACCGGTGAGGGTAAGGCCTCGGAAAAGGGGTACGTTCAGGGTTTGGGTTAGGGTTATCGTTAGGGAATGGGGAGGGATTAGGGTGCAGGATAGGGTACGACAACGCTTAAGGGTTAGTGTACGTTTGAGGGCACGAGTTAGAGTTGGTGTCCTGGGTAAGATTAGGGCACTGGTGAGGGTAAGGCTTCGGGTGAGGGTCAGGGTTAGGATTCGTGTTAGGGTTAGGGTTAGGGAATGGGGAGGGATTAGGGTACAGTTTAGGGTACGACAACGCTTACGGTTTCGCGTACGTGTGAGGGCACGAATTAGTGTTGGTGTGCTGGTTAAGACAAGGGCACCGGTGAGGGTAAGGCCTCGGAAAAGGGTCACATTCAGTGTTTGTGTTACTGTTAGGGTTAGGGAATGGGGAGGGATTAGGGTACAGTTTAGGGTACGGCTGCGGTTTAGGGTTAGCGTACGTGTGAGGGCACGGTTTAGTGATTGTATATTGGTTAAGATTAGGTCACGGGTGAGGGTAGGGCTTAGGGTGAGGCTCAGGGTTAGGATTCGGATTAGGGTTAGGGTTAGGGAATGGGGAGGGATTAGGGTACAGGTTAGGGTACAGTTGTGGTTTAGGGTTAGCATACGTGTGAGGGCACGAGTTAGTGTTGGTGTCCTGGTTAAGATTAGGGCACGGGTGAGGGTAAGGCTTCGGGTGAGGGTCAGGGTTAGGATTCGGGTTAGGGTTAGGGTTAGGGAATGGAGAGGGATTAGGGTACAGGCTAGGGTATGACAATGCTTAAGGGTTCGCATAATTGTGAGGGCATGAGTTAGTGTTGGTTTACTGGTTAAGACAAGGGCACCGGTGAGGGTAAGGCCTCGGAAAAGGGTCACATTCAGTGTTTGTGTTACTGTTAGGGTTAGGGAATGGGGAGGGATTAGGGTGCAGGATAGGGTACGACAACGCTTAAGGGTTAGTGTACGTTTGAGGGCACGAGTTAGTGTTTGTGTACTGGTTAAGATTAGGGCATGGGTTAGGGTAGGGCCTTGGAACAGGTTCAGGTTTAGGGATGGGGTTAGGGTTAGGGTTAGTCAATGGGAGGGATTAGGGAACAGGGTAGGGCATGACAACGGTTTAGTGGTAGCCTACGTTGGAGGGCATGGTTTAGTGTTGATGGACTGTTTAAAATTAGGACACGGTTTAGGGTAAATCTTCGGGTGAGTGTCAGGGTTTGGGTTCGGGTTAGGGTTAGGGTTAGGGAATGGAGAGGGATTAGGGTACAGTTTAGGGTACGGCTGCGGTTTAGGGTTAGCGTACGTGTGAGGGCACGGTTTAGTGATGGTATATTGGTTAAGATTAGGTCACGGGTGAGGGTAAGGCTTAGGGTGAGGCTCAGGGTTAGGATTCGGTTTAGGGTTAGGGTTAAGGAATGGGGAGGGATTAGAGTACAATTTAGTGTATGACAATGCTTAAGGGTTAGCGTACGTGTGAGGGCACGAGTTAGTGTTGGTGTCCTGGTTAAGATTAGGGCACGGGTGAGGGTAAGGCTTCAGGTGAGGGTCAGGGTTAGGATTCGGGTTAGGGTTAGGGTTAGGGAATGGGGAGGGATTAGGGTACAGTTTAGGGTACGACAACGCTTAAGGGTTAGTGTACGTGTGAGGGCACGAATTACTGTTGGTGTGCCGGTTAAGATTAGGTCACAGGTGAGGGTAAGGGTTCGGGTGAGGGTCAGGTTTAGGATTCGGGTTAGGGTTAGGGTTAGGGAATGGGGAGGGATTATGGTACAGTTTAGGGTACGATGACGTTTAAGGGTTAGCGTATGTTTGAGGTCACTAGTTAGTGTTAGTGTACCTGTTATGATTAGGGCACGGGTGAGGGTAAGGCCTCGGAAGAGTCTCACGTTAAGGGTTTGGGTTAGTGTTATGGTTAGGGAATGGGGATTGATTAGGGTACAGCTTAGGGTATGGCAATGAATTAGGGTTAGCATACGTAAGTGGGCATGGGTTAGTGTTGATGTACTGGTTAAAATTAGGACACGGGTGAGGGTAAAGTTTAGGGTGAGTGTCAGGGTTAGGTTTCAGGTTACGGTTAGGGTTAGAGAATGGAGACGGATTAGGGTACAGGTTAGGGTACAGCTGCGGTTTAGGGTTAGCGTACGTGTGAGGGCACGAGTTAGTGTTGCTGTCCTGGTTAAGATTAGGGAATGGGTGAGGGTAAGGTTTCGGGTGAAGGTCAGGGTTAGGATTCGTGTTAGGGTTATCGTTAGGGAATGGAGAGGGATTAGGGTACAGGCTAGGGTACGACAACGCTTAAGTGTTCGCATAATTGTGAGGCCACGAGTTAGTGTTGGTGTACTGGTTAAGATTAGGGCATGGGTTAGGGTAGGGCCTCGGAAGAGGGTCAGGTTTAGGGATGGGGTAGGGTTAGGATTAGACAATGGGAGGGATTAGGGTACAGGGTAGGGCACGGCAACGGTTTAGTGTTAGCCTACGTTGGAGGGCATGGGTTAGTGTTGATGGACTGTTTAAAATTAGGACACGGGTGAGGGTAAATCTTCGGGTGAGTGTCAGGGTTAGGGTTCGGGTTAGGGTTAGGGTTAGGGAATGGAGAGGGATTAGGGTACAATTTAGGGTATGACAAGGCTTACGGGTTAGCGTACGTGTGAGGGCACGAGTTAGTGTTGGTGTCCTGGTTAAGATTAGGACACGGGTGAGGGTAAGGCTTCGGGTGAGGGTCAGGGTTAGGATTCGTGTTAGGGTTAGGGTTAGGGAATGGGGAGGGATTAGGGTACAGTTTAGGGTACGACAACGCATAAGGGTTAGCGTACGTGTGAGGGCACAAATTAGTGTTGCTGTGCTAGTTAAGATTAGGGCACGGGTGAGGGTAATGGTTCGGGTGAGGGTCAGGTTTACAATTCGGGTTAGGGTTAGGGTTAGGGAATGGGGAGGATTTAGGCTACAATTTATGGTATGATGACGCTTAAGTGTTAGCGTACGTGTGAGGTCACTAGTTAGTGTTAGTGTACTGGTTACGATTAAGGCACGGGTGAGGGTAAGGCCTCGGAAGAGGGTCACATTAAGGGTTTGGGTTAGGGTTATGGTTAGGGAATGGGGATTGATTATGGTACAGGTTATGGTACGGCAATGGTTTAGGGTTAGCCTACGTAAGAGGACATGGGTTAGTGTTGATGTACTGGTTAAAATTAGGACACGGGTGAGGGTAAAGGTTAGGTTGAGTGTCAGGGTTAGGTTTCCGGTTAGGGTTAGGGTTAGGGAATGGAGAGGGATTAGTGTACAGGTTATGGTACAGCTGCGGTTTAGGGTTAGCGTACGTGTGAGGGCACGAGTTAGTGTTGGTGTCCTGGTTAAGATTAGGCCACGGGTGAGGGTAAGGCTTCGGGTGTGGGTCAGGGTTAGGATTCGGGTTAGGTTTAGGGTTAGTGAATGGGGAGGGATTAGGGTACAGTTTATGGTACGACAGTGATTAAGGGTTACCGTTCGTGTGAGGGCAAGAGGTAGTGTTAGTGTCCTGGTTAAGATTAGGGCACGGGTGAGGGTAAGGCTTCAGGTGAGGGTCAGGGTTAGGATTGGGTTAGGGTTAGGGTTAGGGAATGGTGAGGGATTAGGGTACAGTTTAGGGTACGACAACGCTTAAGGGATAGCGTACGTGTAGGAGCATGAATTAGTGTTGGTGTGCTGGTGAAGATTAGGGCACGGGTGAGTGTAAGGGTTCGGGTGAGGGTCACTTTTACGATTCGGATTAGGGTTACTGTTAGGGAATGGGGAGGGATTAGGGTACAGTTTAGGGTACGATGACGCTTAAGGGTTAGCGTACGTGTGAGGTCAGTAGTTAGTGTTAGTGTACCGGTTACGATTAGGGCACGGATGAGGGTAAGGCCTCGGAAGAGGATCATGTTAAGGGTTTGGGTTAGGGTTATGGTTAGGTAATGGGGATTGTTTAGGGTACAGGTTAGGGTACGACAATGGTTTAGGGTTAGCCAACGTAAGAGGGCATGGGTTAGTGTTGATGTACTGGTTAAAATTAGGACACGGGTGAGGTTAAAGTTTAGCGTGAGTGTCAGGGTTAGGTTTCAGGTTAGGGTTAGGGTTAGGGAATGGAGAGGGATTAGGGTACAGGTTAGGGTACAGCTGCGGTTTAGTGTTAGCGTACGTGTGAGGGCACGAGTTAGTGTTGGTTGCCTGGTTAAGATTAGGGCACGGGTGAGGGTAAGGCTTCGGGTGAGGGTCAGGGTTAGGGTTAGGGTTAGGGAATGGAAAAGGATTAGGGTACGGGCTAGGGTATGACAACGCTTAAGGGTTCGCATAATTGTGAGGGCACGAGTTAGTTTTGGTGTACTGGTTAAGACAAGGATACCGGTGAGAGTAAGGCCTCGGAAAAGGGGTACGTTCAGGGTTTGGGTTAGGGTTATGGTTAGGGAATGGGGAGGGATTAGGGTGCAGGATAGGGTACGACAACGCTTAAGGGTTAGTGTACGTTTGAGGGCACGAGTTAGTGTTGGCGTCCTGGGTAAGATTAGGGCACGGGTGAGGGTAAGGCTTCGGGTGAGGGTCAGGGTTAGGATTCGTGTTAGGGTTAGGGTTAGGGAATGGGGAGGGATTAGGGTACAGTTTAGGGTACGACAATGCTTAAGGTTTCGCGTACGTGTGAGGGCACGAATTAGTGTTGGTGTGCTGGTTAAGATTAGGGCACGGGTGAGGGTAAGGCTTAGGGTGAGGCTCAGGGTTAGGATTCGGATTAGGGTTAGGGTTAGGGAATGGGGAGGGATTAGGGTACAGGTTAGAGTACATTTGTGGTTTAGGGTTAGCATACGTGTGAGGGCACGAGTTAGTGTTGGTGTCCTGGTTAAGATTAGGGCACGGGTGAGGGTAAGGCTTCGGGTGAGGGTCAGGCTTAGGATTCGTGTTAGGGTTAGGGTTAGGGAATGGAGAGGGATTAGGGTACAGGCTAGGGTATGACAATGCTTAAGGGTTCGCATAATTGTGAGGGCATGAGTTAGTGTTGGTTTACTGGTTAAGACAAGGGCACCGGTGAGGGTAAGGCCTCGGAAAAGGGTCACATTCAGTGTTTGTGTTACTGTTAGGGTTAGGGAATGGGGAGGGATTACAGTGCAGGATAGGGTACGACAACGCTTAAGGGTTAGTGTACGTTTGAGGGCACGAGTTAGTGTTTGTGTACTGGTTAAGATTAGGGCATGGGTTAGGGAAGGGCCTCGGAACAGGTTCAGGTTTAGGGATTGGGTTAGGGTTAGGGTTAGTCAATGGGAGGGATTAGGGAACAGGGTAGGGCATGACAATGGTTTAGTGGTAGCCTACGTTGGAGGGCATGGGTTAGTGTTGATGGACTGTTTAAAATTAGGACACGGATTAGGGTAAATCTTCGGGTGAGTGTCAGGGTTAGGGTTCGGGTTAGGGTTAGGGTTAGGGAATGGAGAGGGTTTAGGGTACAGTTTAGGGTAAGGCTGCGGTTTAGGGTTAACGTACGTGTGAGGGCACGGTTTAGTGATGGTGTATTGGTTAAGATTAGGTCACGGGTGAGGGTAAGGCTTAGGGTGAGGCTCAGGGTTAGGATTCGGGTTAGGGTTAGGGTTAAGGAATGGGGAGGGATTAGAGTACAATTTAGTGAATGACAATGCTTAAGGGTTAGCGTACTTGTGAGGGCACGAGTTAGTGTTGGTGTCCTGGTTAGATTAGGGCACGGGTGAGGGTAAGGCTTCAGGTGAGGGTCAGGGTTAGGATTCGGGTTAGGGTTAGGGTTAGGGAATGGGGAGGGATTAGGGTACAGTTTAGGGTACGACAACGCTTAAGGGTTAGTGTACGTGTGAGGGCACGAATTAGTGTTGGTGTGCTGGTTGAGATTAGGTCACAGGTGAGGGTAAGGGTTCGGGTGAGGGTCAGGTTTAGGATTCGGGTTAGGGTTAGGGTTAGGGAATGGGGAGGGATTATGGTACAGTTTAGGGTACGATGACGTTTAAGGGTTAGCGTATGTTTGAGGTCACTAGTTAGTGTTAGTGTACCTGTTATGGTTAAGGCACTGGTGAGGGTAAGGCCTCGGAAGAGTCTCACGTTAAGGGTTTGGTTTAGTGTTATGGTTAGGGAATGGGGATTGATTAGGGTACATCTTAGGGTATGGCAATGGATTAGGGTTAGCATACGTAAGTGGGCATGGGTTAGTGTTGATGTACTGGTTAAAATTAGGACACGGGTGAGGGTAAAGTTTAGGGTGAGTGTCAGGGTTAGGTTTCAGGTTACGGTTAGGGTTAGAGAATGGAGACGGATTAGGGTACAGGTTAGGGTACAGCTGCGGTTTACGGTTAGCGTACGTGTGAGGGCACGAGTTAGTGTTGCTGTCCTGGTTAAGATTAGGGCATGGGTGAGGGTAAGGTTTCGGGTGAGGGTCAGGGTTAGGATTCGAATTAGGGTTAGGGTTAGGGAATGGAGAGGGATTAGGGTACAGGCTAGGGTACGACAACGCTTATGGGTTCGCATAATTGTGAGGGCACGAGTTAGTGTTGGTGTACTGGTTAAGATTAGGGTATGGGTTAGGGTAGGGCCTCGGAAGAGGGTCAGGTTTAGGGATTGGTTTAGGGTTAGGGTTAGGCAATGGGAGGGATTAGGGAACAGGGTAGGGCACGGCAACGGTTTAGTGTTAGCCTACGTTGGAGGGAATTGTTTAGTGTTGTTGGACAGTTTAAAATTAGAACACGGGTGAGGGTAAATCGTCGGATGAGTGTCAGGGTTAGGGTTCGGGTTAGGGTTAGGGTTAGGGAATGGAGAGGGATTAGGGTACAAGTTAGGGTACGACTGCAGTTTAGGGATAGCGTACGTTTGAGGGCATGGTATAGTGATGGTGTATTGGTTAAGATTATTTCACGGGTGAGGGTAAGGCTTAGGGTGAGGCTCTGGGTTAGGGTTCGGGTTACGGTTAGGGTTAGGGAATGGGGAGGGATTAGGGTACAGTTTAGAGTACAATGAGGTTTAAGGGTTTGCATATGTTTGAGGTCACTAGTTCGTGTTAGTGTACCTGTTACGATTAGGGCACTGGTGAGGGTAAGGCCTCGGAAGAGGGTCACGTTAAGGGTTTGGGTTAGGGTTATGGTTAGGGAATGGGGATTGATTAGGGTACAGGTTACGGTACGGCAATTGTATAGGGTTAGCCTACGTAAGAGGGCATGGGTTAGTGTTGATGTACTGGTTAAAATTAGGACACGGGTGAGGGTAAAGTTTAGGGTGAGTGTCAGGGTTAGGTTTCAGGTTTGGGTTAGGGGTAGAGAATCAAGAGGGATTAGGATACAGGTTAGGGTACAGCTGCGGTTTAGGGTTAGCATACGTGTGAGGGCACGAGTTAGTGTTGGTGTCCTGGTTAAGATTAGGGCACGGGTGAGGGTAAGGCTTCGGGTGAGGGCCAGGGTTAGTATTCGGGTTAGGGTTAGGGTTAGGGAATGGAGAGGGATTAGGGTACAGGCTATGGTAAGACAACGCTTAAGGGTTCGCATAATTGTGAGGGCACCAATTAGTGTTGGTGTACTGGTTAAGACAAGGTCACCGGTGAGGGTAAGGCCTCGGAAAAGGGTCACATTCAGCGTTTGTGTTACGGTTAGGGTTAGGGAATCGGGAGGGATTAAGGTGCAGGATAGGGTACAACAACGCTTAAGGGTTAGTGTACGTTTGAGGGCACGAGTTAGTGTTTGTGTACTGGTTATGATTAGGGCATGTGTTAGGGTAGGGCCTCAGAAGAGGGTCAGGTTTAGGGATGGGGCTAGGTTTAGGGTTAGGCAATGGGAGGGATTAGGGAACAGGGTAGAGCACGGCAACGATTTAGTTTTAGCCTACGTTGGAGGGCATGGGTCAGTGTTGATGCACTGTTTAAAATTAGGACACGGGTGAGGGTAAATCTTCGGGTGAGTGTCAGGGTTAGGGTTCGGGTTAGGGTTAGGGTTACGGAATCGAGAGGGATTAGGGTACAGTTTAGGGTATGGCTGTGGTTTAGGTTTAGCGTACGTGTAAGGGCACGGTTTAGCGATGGTGTATTAGTTAAGATTAGGTCACGGGTGAGGGTAAGGCTTAGGGTGAGGCTCAGGGTTAGCATTCGGGTTAGGGTTAGGGTTAGGGAATGGGGAGGGATTAGGGTACAATTTAGGCTATGACAACGCTTAAGGGTTAGCGTACGTGTGAGGGGTCGAGTTAGTGTTGGTGTCCTGGTTAAGATTGGGGCACGGGTGAGGCTAAGGCTTCAGGTGAGGGTCAGGGTTAGGATTCATGTTAGGGTTATGGTTAGGGAATGGGGAGGGATTAGGGTACAGTTTAGGGTACGACAGTGCTTAAGGGTTACTGTTCGTGTGAGGGCAAGTGTTAGTGTTAGTGTCCTGGTTAAGATTAGGGCATGGGTGAGGGTAAGGCTGCAGGTGAGGGTCAGGGTTAGGATTCGGGTTAGGGTTAGGGTTAGGGAATGATGAGGGATTAGGGTACACTTTAGGGTACGACAATGCTTAAGGGTTAGCGTACGTGTGACGGCACGAATTAGTGTTGCTGTGCTGCTTAAGATTAGGGCACGGGTGAGGGTAAGGGTTCGGGTGAGGGTTAGGTTTACGATTCGGGTTAGGGTTAGGGTTAGGGAATGGGGAGGGATTAGGGTACAGTTTAGGGTACGATGACCCTTAAGGGTTAGCGTACTTGTGAGGTCACTAGCTAGTGATAGTGAACTGGTTACGATTAGGGCATGGGTGAGTGTAAGGCCTCGGAAGAGGGTCACGATAAGGGTTTGGGTTAGGGTTATGGTTAGGGAATGGGGATTGATTAGGGTACAGGTTAGGGTACGGCAATGGTTTAGTGTTAGCCTACGTAAGAGGGCACGGGTTAGTGTTGATGTACTGGTTAAAATTAGGACACGGGTGAGGGTAAAGTTTAGGGTGAGTGTCAGGGTTAGGTTTCAGGTTAGGGTTAGGGTTAGGGAATGGAGGGGGATTAGGGTGCAGGTTAGGGTACAGCTGCGGTTTAGCGTTAGCGTACGTGTGAGGGCACGAGTTAGTGTTTGTGTCCTGGTTAAGATTAGGGCACCGTTTGGGGTAAGGATTCGGCTGAGGGTCAGGGTTAGTTTTCGGGTTAGGGTTAGGTTTAGGGAAAGGAGAGGGATTAGGGTACAGGCTAGGGTACGACAATGCTTAAGTTTTCGCATAATTGTGAGGGCACGAGTTAGTGTTGGTGCACTGGTTAAGACAAGGGCACCGGTGAGGTTAAGGCCTCGGAAAAGGGTCACGTTCAGGGTTAGGCTAAGGGCTAGGTATAGGGAATGGGGAGGGATTAGGGTACAGGATAGGGTACGACAACGCTAAAGGGTTAGCGTACGTTTGAGGGCAGGAGTTAGTGTTTGTGTACTGGTTAAGATTAGGGCATGGGTTAGGGTAGGGCCTCGGAAGAGGGTCAGGTTTAGGGATGGGGTTAGGGTTAGGGTTAGGCAATGGGAGGGATTAGGGAACAGGGTAGGGCACAGCAATTGTTTAGTGTTAGCCTACGTTGGAGGGCATGAGTTAGTGTTGATGGACTGTTTAAAATTAGGACATGGGTGAGGGTAAATCTTGGGGTGAGTGTCAGGGTTAGGGTTCGGGTTAGGGTTAGGGTTAGGGAATGGAGAGGGATAAGGGTACAAGCTAGGGTACGACAATGATTAAGGGTTAGTGTACGTTTGAGGGCAGGAGTTAGTGTTTGTGTACTGGTTAAGATTAGGGCATGGGTTAGGGTAGGGCCTCGGAAGAGGGTCAGGTTTAGGGATGGGGTTAGGGTTAGGGTTAGGCAATGGGAGGGATTAGCTAACAGGGTAGGTCAAGGCAACGATTTAGTGTTAGCCTACGTTGGAGGGCATGGGTTAGTGTTGATGGACTGTTTATAATTAGGACATGGGTGAGGGTAAATCTTCAGGTGAGTGTCAGGGTTAAGGTTCGGGTTAGGGTTAGGGTTAGGGAATGGAGAGGGATTAGGGAACAGGTTAGAGTACGGCTGCGGTTTAGGGTTAGCGTACGTGTGAGGGCACGGTTTAGTGATGGTGTACTGGTTAAGATTAGGTCACGGGTGAGGGTAAGGCTTAGGGTGAGACCCAGGGTTAGGATTCGGGTTAGGGTTAGGTTTAGGGAATGGTTAAGGATTAGGGTACAATTTAGGGTATGACAACGCTTAAGAGTTAGCGTACGTGTGAGGGCACGAGTTAGTGTTGGTGTCCTGGTTAAGATTAGGGCACGGGTGAGGGTAAGGCTTTGGGTGAGGGTCAGAGTTAGGATTGGTGTTAGGGTTAGGGTTAGGGAATGGGGAGGGATTAGGGTACAGTTTAGGGTACCACAGTGCTTAAGGCTTAGCGTACGTGTGAGGCCACGAATTAGTGTTGGTGTGCTGGTTAAGATTAGGGCACGGGTGAGGGTAAGGGTTCGGGTGAAGGTCAGGTTTACGATTCGTGTTAGGGTTAGGGTTAGGGAATGCGGAGGGATTAGGGTACAGTTTAGGGTACGATGACACTTAAGGGTTAGCGTACGTGTGAGGGCACGAGTTAGTGTTGGTGTCCTGGTTAAGATTAGGGCACGGGTGAGTGTAAGGCTTCGGGTGAGGGTCATAGTTAGGATTCGTTTTAGGGTTAGGGTTAGGGAATGGGGAGGGATTAGGGTACAGTTTAGGGTACGATGACGCTTAAGGGTTAGCGTACGTGTGAGGTCACTAGTTAGTGTTAGTGTACTGGTTACGATTAGGGCACGGGTGATTGTAAGGCCTCGGAAGAGGGTCACGTTAATGGTTTGGGTTAGGGTTATGGTTAGGGAACGGGGATTGATTAGGGTACAGGTTAGGGTACGGCAATGATTTAGGGTTAACCTACGTAAGAGGGCATGTGTTAGTGTTCATGTACTGGTTAAAATTAGGACACGGGTGAGGGTAAAGTTTAGGGTGAGTGTCAGGGTTAGGTTTCAGGTTAGGGTTAGGGTTCGGGAATGGAGAGGGATTACGGTACAGGTTAGGGTACAGCAGCGGTTTAGGGTTAGCGTACGTTTGAGGGCACGAGTTAGTGTTGGTGTCCTGGTTAAGATTAGGGCATGGGTGAGGGTAAGGCTTTGGGTGAGGGACAGGGTTAGGATTCCGGTTATTGTTAAGGTTAGGGAATGGAGAGGGATTAGGGTACAGGCTAGGGTATGACAACGCTTAAGGTTTCGCATAATTGTGAGGGCACATGTTAGTGTTGGTGTACTGGTTAAGACAAGGTACCGGTGAATGTAAGGCCTCGGAAAAGGGTCATGTTCAGGGTTTTGGTTAGGGTTAGGCTGAGGGAATGGGGAGGGATTAGGGTACAGTTTGGGGTACCACAGTGCTTAAGGGTTACTGTTCGTGTGAGGGCAAGGGTTAGTGTTAGTGACCTGGTTAAGATTAAGGCACGGGTGAGGGTAAGGCTTCAGGTGAGGGTCAGGGTTAGGATTCGGGTTAGGGTTAGGGTTAAAGAATGGGGAGGGATTAGGGTAAAGTTTAGGGTACGACAACGCTTAAGGGTTAGCGTACGTGTGAGTCCATGAATTAGTGATGGTGTGCTGGTTAAGATTAGGGCACGTGTGAGGGTAAGGGTTCGGGTGATGTTCAGGTTTACGATTCGGGTTAGGGTTAGGGTTAGGGAATGTGGAGGGATTAGGGTACAGTTTAGTGTACGATGACGTTTAAGGGTTAGCGTACATGTGAGGTCACTAGTTAGTGTTAGTGTACCTGTTACGATTAGGGCACGGGTGAGGGTAAGGCCTCCCAAGAGGGTCACGTTAAGCGTTTGGGTTAGGGTTATGGTTACGGAATGGGAATTGATTAGGGTACAGGTTACGGTACGGCAATGGTTTAGGGTTAGCCTACGTAAGAGGGCATGGGTTAGTGTTGATGCACTGATTAAAATTAGGACACGTGTGAGGGTAAAGTTTAGGGTGAGTGTCAGGGTTAGGTTTCAGGTTAGGGTTAGGGTTAGGGAATGGAGAGGGATTAGGGTACAGGTTAGGGTACAGCTGCGGTTTAGGGTTAGCGTACGTGTGAGGGCACGAGTTAGTGTTGGTGTCCTGGTTAAGATTAGGGCACGGATGAGGGTAAGGCTTCGGTTGAGGATCAGAGTTAGGTTTCGGGTTAGGGTTAGGGTTAGGGAATGGAGAGGGATTAGGGTACAGGCTTGGGTATGACAACGCTTAATGGTTCCCATAATTGTGAGGACACGAGTTAGTGTTGGTGTACTGGTTAAGACAAGGGCACCGGTGAGGGTAAGGTCTTGGAAAAGGGTCACGTTCAGGGTTTGGGTTAGGGTTAGGGTTAGGGAATGTGGAGGGTTTAGGGTGCAGGATAGGGTACGACAAAGCTTAAGGGTTAGTGTACGTTTGAGGGCAGGAGTTAGTGTTTGTGTACTGGTTAAGATTAGGGCATGGGTTAGGGTAGGGCCTCGGAAGAGGGTCAGGTTTAGGGATGGGGCTAGGGGTAGGTTTAGACAATGGGAGGGATTAGCGAACAGGGTAAGGCAAGGCAACGGTTTAGTGTTAGCCTACGTTGGAGGGCATGGGTTAGTGTTGATGGACTGTTTAAAATTAGAACACGGGTGAGGGTAAATCGTCGGATGAGTGTCAGGGTTAGGGTTCGTGTTAGGGTTAGGTTTAGGGAATGGAGAGGGATTAGGGTACAAGTTAGGGTACGACTGCGGTTTTGGGATAGCGTACGTTTGAGGGCACGGTATAGTGATGGTGTATTGGTTAAGATTATGTCACGTGTGAGGGTAAGGCTTAGGGTGAGGCTCAGGGTTAGGATTCGGGTTAGGGATAGGGTTAGGGAATGGGGAGGGATTAGGATACAGTTTAGGATACAATGACGTTTAAGGGTTAGCATACGTTTGAGGTCACTACTTAGTGTTAGTGTACCTGTTACGATTATGGCTCGGGTGAGGGTAAGGCCTCGGAAGAGCGTCACGTTACGGGTTTGGGTTAGGGTTAGCTTAGGGAATGGGGATTGATTAGGGTACAGGTTAGGGTACGGCAATGGTTTAGGGTTAGCCTACGTAAGAGGGCATGGGTTAGTGTTGATGTACTGGTTAAAATTAGGACCCGGGTGAGGGTAAAGTTTAGGGTGAGTGTCAGGGTTAGGTTTCAGGTTAGGGTTAGGGTTAGAGAATGAAGAGGGATTAGGGTACAGGTTAGGGTACAACTGCGGTTTCGGGTTAGCATACGTGTGAGGGCACGGTTTAGTGATGGTGTATTGGTTAAGATTAGGTCACGGGTGGGGGTAAGGCTTAGGGTGAGGCTCAGGGTTAGGATTCGGGTTAGGGTTAGGGTTAGGGAATGGGGAGGGATTAGGGTACAATTTAGGGTATGGCAATGCTTAAGGGTTAGCGTACGTGTGAGGGTACGAGTTAGTGTTGGTGTCCTGGTTAAGATTAGGGCACCGGTGAGGGTAAGGCTTCGGGTGAGGGTCAGGGTTAGGATTCGTGTTTGCGTTAGGGTAAGGGAAAGGAGAGGGATTAGGGTACAGGCTAGGGTACGAAAAGGCTTAACGGTTCGCATAATTGTGAGGGCACGAGTTAGTGTTGGTGTACTGGTTAAGACAAGGGCACCGGTGAGGGTAAGGCCTCAGAAAAGGGTCACGTTCAGGGTTTGGGTTAGGGTTAGGGTTAGTGAAAGGGGAGGGATTAGGGTGGAGAATATGGTACGACAACGCTTAAGGGTTAGCTTACGTTTGAGGGCACAAGTTAGTGTTTGTGTACTGGTTAAGATTAGGGCATGGGTTAGGGTAGGGCCTCGCAAGAGGGTCAGGTTTAGGGATGGGGTTAGGGTTAGGGTTAGGCAATGGGAGGGATTAGGGAACAGGGTAGGGCACGGCAATTGTTTAGTTTTAGCCTACGTTGGAGGGCATGGGTTAGTGTTGATGGACTGTTTAAAATTAGGACACGGGTGAGGGTAAAGTTTAGGGTGAGTGTCAGGGTTAGGTTTCAGGTTAGGGTCAGGGTTAGGGAATGGAGAGGGATTAGGGTACAGGTTAGGGTACAGCTGCGGTTTAGGGTTAGCGTATGTGTCAGGGCACGAGCTAGTGTTGCTGTCCTGGTTAAGATTAGGGCATGGGTGAGGGTAAGGTTTCGGGTGAGGGTCAGGGTTAGGATTCGTGTTAGGGTTATGGTTAGGGAATGGAGAGGGTTTAGGGTACAGGCTAGGGTACGACAACGCTTAAGCTTTCGCATAATTGTGAGGGCACAAGTTAGTGTTGGTTCACTGGTCAAGACAAGGGCACCGGTGAGGTTAAGGCCTCGGAAAAGGGTCACGTTCAGGGTTTGGGGTAGTGTTAGGGTTAGGGAATGGAGAGGGATTAGGGTACAGGATAGGGTATGACAACGCTTAAGGGTTAGCTTACGTTTGAGGGCACAAGTTAGTGTTTGTGTACTGGTTAAGATTAGGGAATGGGTTAGGGTAGGGCCTCGTAAGAGGGTCAGGTTTAGGGATGGGGCTAGGGTTAGTGTTAGGCAATGGGACGGATTAGCGAACAGGGTAGGGCAAGGCAACGGTTTAGTGTTAGCCTACGTTGGATGGCATGGGTTAATGTTGATGGACTGTTTAAAATTAGGACACGGGTGAGGGTAAATCTTCAGGTGAGTGTCAGGGTTAGGGTTCGGGTTAGGGTTAGGGTTAGGGAATGGAGAGGGATTAGGGTACAGGTTAGGGTACGGCTGCGGTTTAGGGTTAGCGTACGTGTGAGAGCACGGTTTAGTGATGGTGTATTGGTTAAGATTAGGTCACGGGTGAGGTTAAGGCTTAGGGTGAGGCTCAGGGTTAGGAATCGTGTTAGGGTTAGGGTTAGGGATTGGGGAGGGTTTAGGGTACAATTTAGGGTATGACAACGCTTAAGGGTTAGCGTACGTGTGAGGGCACGAGTTAGTGTTGGTGTCCTGGTTAAGATTAGGGCACGGGTGAGGGTAAGGCTTAGGGTGAGGCTCAGGGTTAGGATTCGGGTTAGGGTTATGGTTAGGGAATGGAGAGGGATTAGGGTACAGTTTAGGGTACGACAGTGTTTGAGGGTTACCGTTCGTGTGAGGGCAAGTGTTAGTGTTAGAGTCCTGGTTAAGATTAGGGCATGGGTGAGGTTAAGGCTTCAGGTAAGGGTCAGGGTTAGGATTCGGGTTAGGGTTAGGGTTAGGGAATGATGAGAGATTAGGGTACAGTTTAGGGTACGACAACGCTTAAGGGCTAGCGTACGTGTGAGGGCATGAATTAGTGTTGCTGTGCTAGTTAAGATTAAGGCACGGGTGAGGGTAAGGGTTCGGGTGAGGGTCAGGTTTACGA
Source organism: Inia geoffrensis (assembly GCA_036417435.1). Taxonomy (NCBI): domain Eukaryota; kingdom Metazoa; phylum Chordata; class Mammalia; order Artiodactyla; family Iniidae; genus Inia; species Inia geoffrensis. The sequence goes on from JAZAQT010000543.1 coordinate 146,563, forward strand.
TTCGGGTTAGGGTTAGGGTTAGGGAATGGGGAGGGATTAGGGTACAGTTTAGGGTACGATGACGCTTAAGGGTTAGCGTACTTGTGAGGTCACTAGTTAGTGTTAGTGTACTGGTTACGATTAGGGCACGGATGAGGGTAAGGCCTCGGAAGAGGGTCACGATAAGGGTTTGGGTTAGGGTTATGGTTAGGGAATGGGGATTGATTAGGGTACAGGTTAGGGTGCGGCAATGGTTTAGTGTTAGCCTACTTAAGAGGACACGGGTTAGTGTTGACGTACTGGTTAAAATTAGGACACGGGTGAGGGTAAAGTTTAGGGTGAGTGTCAGGGTTAGTATTAGTGTTTGGGTTAGGGTTAGGGAATGGAGAGGGATTAGGGTACAGGCTAGGGTACGACAACGCTTAAGGTTTCGCATAATTGTGAGGGCACGAGTTAGTGTTGGTGCACTGGTTAAGACAAGGGCACCGGTGAGGGTAAGGCCTCAGAAAAGGGTCACGTTCAGGGTTTGGGTTAGGGTTAGGGTTAGGGAATGGGGAGGGATTAGGGTACAGGATAGGGTACGAAAACGCTTAAGGGTTAGCATACGTTTGAGGGCACGAGTTAGTGTTTGTGTACTGGTTATGATTAGGGCATGGGTTAGGGTAGGGCCTAGTAAGAGGGTCAGGTTTAGGGATGGGGTTAGGGTTAGGGTTAGGCAATGGAAGGGATTAGGCAACAGGCTAGGGCACGGCAACAGTATAGTGTTAGCCTACGTTGGAGGTTATTGGTTAGTGTTGATGGACTGTTTAAAATTAGGACACGGGTGAGGGTAAATCTTCGGGTAAGTGTCAGGGTTAGGTTTCAGGTTAGGGTTAGGGTTAGAGAATGAAGAGGGATTAGGGTACAGGTTAGGGTACAGCTGCGGTTTAGGGTTAGCATACGTTTGAGGGCACAGTTTAGTGATGGTGTATTGGTTAATATTAGGTCACGGGTGGGGGTAAGGCTTAGGGTGAGGTTCAGGGTTAGGATTCGGGTTAGGGTTAGGGTTAGGGAATGGGGAGGGATTAGGGTACAATTTAGGGTATGACAACGCTTAAGGGTTAGCGTATGTGTGAGGGTACGAGTTAGTGTTGGTGTCCTGGTTAAGATTAGGGCACGGGTGAGGGTAAGGCTTCGGGTGAGGGTCAGGGTTAGGATTCGTGTTTGGGTTAGGGTAAGGGAATGGAGAGGGATTAGGGTACAGGCTAGGTTACGACAACGCTTAAGGGTTCGCATAATTGTGAGGGCACGAGTTAGTGTTGGTGTACTGGTTAAGACAAGGGCACCGGTGATGGTAAGGCCTCAGAAAAGGGTCACGTTCAGGGTTTGGGTTAGGGTTAGGGTTAGGGAATGGGGAGGGATTAGGGTGGAGAATATGGTACGACAACGCTTAAGGGTTAGTGTAGGTTTGAGGGCACGAGTTAGTGTTTGTTTACTGGTTAAGATTAGGGCATGGGTTAGGGCAGGGCCTCGGAAGAGGGTCAGGTTTAGGGATGGGGTTAGGGTTAGGGTTAGGGAATGGAGAGGGTTTAGGGTACAGGTTAGGGTACAGCTGCGGTTTAGGGTTAGCGTACGTGTCAGGGCACGAGTTAGTGTTGGTGTCCTGGTTAAGATTAGGGCACGGATGAGGGTAAGGCTTCTGGTGAGGGTCAGGGTTAGGATTCGTGTTAGGGTTACGGTTAGGGAATGGAGAGGGATTAGGGTACAGGCTAGGGTACGACAACGTTTAAGGGTTGGCATAATTGTGAGGGCACCAGTTAGTGTTGGTGTACTGGTTAAGACAAGGGCAGCGGTGAGTGTAGGCCTCGGAAAAGTGTCACGTTCAGGGTTTGGGTTAGGGTTAGGGAATGGGGAGGTATTAGGGTACAGGATGGGGTACGACAACGCTTAAGTGTTAGCGTACGTTTGAGGACACGAGTTAGTGTTTGTGTACTGGTTAAGATTAGGGCATGGGTTAGGGTAGGGCCTCGGAAGTGGGTCAGGTTTCGGGATGGGTTTAGGGTTAGGGTTAGGCAATGGGAGGGATTAGGGAACAGGGTAAGGAACGGCAACGGTTTAGTGTTAGCCTACGTTGGAAGGCATGGGTTAGTGTTGATGGACTGTTTCAAATTAGGACACGGGTGAGGGTAAATCTTCGGGTGAGTGTCAGGGTTAGGGTTCGGGTTAGGGTTAGAGTTAGGGAATGGAGAGGGATTAGGGTACAGGTTAGTGTATGGCGGCGATTTAGGGTTAGCGTACGTGTGAGGGCATGGTTTAGTGATGGTGTATTGGTTAAGATTAGGTCACGGGTGAGGGTAAGGCTTAGGGTGAGGCTCAGGGTAAGAATTCGGGTTAGGGTTAGAGTTAGGGAATGGGGAGGGATTAGGGTTCAGTTTAGGGTACGACAGTGATTAAGGGTTACCGTTCGTGTGAGGGAAAGAGTTAGTGTTAGTGTCCTGGTTAAGATTAGGGCACGTGTGAGGGTAAGGCTTCAGGTGAGGGTCAGGGTTAGGATTCAGGTTAGGGTTAGGGTTAAGGAATGGGGAGGGATTAGGGTACAGTTTAGGGTACGACAACGCTTACGGGATAGCGTACGTGTGAGGGCACGAATTAGTGTTGGAGTGCTGGTTAAGATTAGGGCACGGGTGAGGGTTAGGGTTCGGGTGAGGGTCAGGTTTATGATTCGGGTTAGGGTTAGGGTTAGGGAATGGGGAGGGATTAGGGTACAGAATAGGGTACGACAACGCTTAAGGGTTGGCGTACGTTTGAGGGCACGAGTTAGTGTTTGTGTACTGGTTAAGGTTAGGACATGGGTTAGGGTAGGGGCTCGGAAGAGGGTCAGGTTTAGGGATGGGGTTAGGGTTAGGGTTAGGCAATGGGAGGGATTAGGGAATAGGATAGGGCACGGCAACGGTTTAGTGTTAGCTTACGTTGGAGGGCATGGGTTAGTGTTGATGGACTGTTTCAAATTAGGACACGGATGAGGGTAAATCTTCGGGGGAGTGTCAGGGTTAGGGTTCGGGTTAGGGTTAGGGTTAGGGAATGGAGAGGGATTAGGGTACAGATTAGGGTACGGCTGCAGTTTAGGGTTAGCGTACGTGTGAGGGCATGGTTTAGTGATGGTGTATTGGTTAAGATTAGGTCACGGGTCAGGGTAAGGCTTAGGGTGAGGCTCAGGGTTAGGATTCGTGTTAGGGTTAGGGTTAGGGAATACGGAGGGATTCGGGTACAATTTATGGTATGACAACGCTTAAGGGTTAGCGTACGTGTGAGGGCACCAGTTAGTGTTGGTGTCCTGGTTAAGATTAGGGCACCGGTGAGGGTAAGGCTTCGGGTGAGGGTCAGGGTTAGGATTCGTGTTTGGGTTAGGGTAAGGGAATGGAGAGGGATTAGGGTACAGGCTAGGTTACGACAACGCTTAAGGGTTCGCATAATTGTGAGGGCACGAGTTAGTGTTGGTGTACTGGTTAAGACAAGGGCACCGGTGAAGGTAATGTCTCAGAAAAGGGTCACGTCCAGGGTTTGGGTTAGGGTTAGGGTTAGGGAATTGTGAGGGATTAGGGTGGAGAATATGGTACGACAACGCTTAAGGGTTAGTGTAGGTTTGAGGGCACGAGTTAGTGTTTGTTTACTGGTTAAGATTAGGGCATGGGTTAGGGCAGGGCCTCGGAAGAGGGTCAGGTTTAGGGATGGGGTTAGGGTTAGGGTTAGGGAATGGAGAGGGATTAGGGTACAGGTTAGGGTACAGCTGCGGTTTAGGGTTAGCGTACGTGTCAGGGCAAGAGTTAGTGTTGGTGTCCTGGTTAAGATTAGGGCACGGGTGAGGGTAAGGCTTCGGGTGAGGGTCAGGGTTAGGATTCGTGTTAGGGTTAGGGTTAGGGAATGGAGAGGGATTAGGTTACAGGTTAGGGTACGACAACGTTTAAGGGTTGGCATAATTGTGAGGGCACGAGTTATTGTTGGTGTACTGGTTAAGACAAGGGCACCGGTGAGTGTAGGCCTCGGAAAAGTGTCACGTTCAGGGTTTGGGTTAGGGTTAGGGAATGGGGAGGTATTAGGGTACAGGATGGGGTACGACAACGCTTAAGTGTTAGCGTACGTTTGAGGGCACGAGTTAGTGTTTGTGTACTGGTTAAGATTAGGGCATGGGTTAGGGTACGGCCTCAGAAGAGGGTCAGGTTTCGGGATGGGTTTAGGGTTAGGGTTAGGCAATGGGAGGGATTAGCGAACAGGGTAGGGCATGGCAACGATTTAGTGTTAGCCTACGTTGGAGGGCATGGGTTAGTGTTGATGGACTGTTTAAAATTAGGACACGGGTGAGGGGAAATCTTCAGGTGAGTGTCAGGGTTAGGGTTCGGGTTAGGGTTAGGGTTAGGGAATGGAGAGGGATTAGGGTACAGGTTAGGGTACGGCTGCGGTTTAGGGTTAGCGTACGTGTGAGAGCACGGTTTAGTGATGGTGTATTGGTTAAGATTAGGTCACGGGTGAGGGTAAGGCTTAGGGTCAGGCTCAGGGTTAGGATTCGGGTTAGGGTTAGGGTTAGGGAATGGGGAGGGATTAGGGTACAATTTAGGCTATGACAACGCTTAAGGGTTAGCCTACGTGTGAGGGCACGAGTTAGTGTTGGTGTCCTGGTTAAGATTGGGGCACGGGTGAGGGTATGGCTTCGGGTGAGGGTCAGGGTTAGGATTCGTGTTAGGGTTAAGGTTAGGGAATGGGGAGGGATTAGGGTACAGTTTAGGGTACGACAGTGCTTAAGGGTTACCGTTCGTGTGAGGGCAAGTGTTAGTGTTAGTGTCCGGGTTAAGTTTAGGGCATGGGTGAGGGTAAGGCTGCAGGTGAGGGTCAGGGTTAGGATTCGGGTTAGGGTTAGGGTTAGGGAATGATGAGGGATTAGGGTACCCTTTAGGGTACGAAAATGCTTAAGGGTTAGCGTACGTGTTAGGGCACGAATTAGTGTTGCTGTGCTGCTTAAGATTAGGGCACGGTTGAGGGTAAGGGTTCGGGTGAGGGTTAGGTTTACGATTCGGGTTAGGGTTAGGGTTAGGGAATGGGGAGGGATTAGGGTACAGTTTAGGGTACGATGACCCTTAAGGGTTAGCGTATTTGTGAGGTCACTAGTTAGTGTTAGTGTACTGGTTACGATTATGGCACGGGTGAGGGTAAGGCCTCGGAAGAGGGTTACGATAAGGGTTTGGGTTAGGGTTATGGTTAGGGAATGAGGATTGATTAGGGTACAGGTTAGGGTACGGCAATGGTTTAGTGTTAGCCTACGTAAGAGGGCACGGGTTAGTGTTGATGTACTGGTTAAAATTAGGACACGGGTGAGGGTAAAGTTTAGGGTGAGTGTCAGGGTTAGGTTTCAGGTTAGGGTTAGGGTTAGGTAATGGAGAGGGATTAGGGTACAGGTTAGGGTACAGCTGCGGTTTAGCTTTAGCGTACGTGTGAGGGCACGAGTTCGCGTTGGTGTCCTGGTAAAGATTAGGGCACCGTTGAGGGTAAGGCTTCGGCTGAGGGTCAGGGTTAGGTTTCGGGTTAGGGTTAGGGTTAGGGAATGGAGAGGGATTAGGGTACAGGCTAGGGTACGACAACGCTGAAGTTTTTGCATAATTGTGAGGGCACGAGTTAGTGTTGGTGCACTGGTTAAGACAAGGGCACCGGTGAGGTTAAAGCCTCGGAAAAGTGTCACGTTCAGGATTTGGCTTAGGGTTAAGGTTAGGCAATGGGGAGGGATTAGGGTACAAGATAGGGTACGACAACGCTAAAGGGTTAGCGTACGTTTGAGGGCACGAGTTAGTGTTTGTGTACTGGTTAAGATTAGGGTATGGGTTAGGGTAGGACCTCGGAAGAGGGTCAGGTTTAGGGATGGGGTTAGGGTTAGTGTTAGGCAATAGGAGGGATTAGGGAACAGGGTAGGGCACAGCAATGGTTTAGTGTTAGCCTACGTTGGAGGGCATGAGTTAGTGTTGATGGACTGTTTAAAATTAGGACATGGGTGAGGGTAAATCTTCGGGTGAGTGTCAGGGTTAGGTTTCGGGTTAGGGTTAGGGTTAGGGAATGGAGACGGATTAGGATACAGGTTAGTGTACAGCTGCGGTTTAGGGTTAGCGTACGTGTGAGGGCACGAGTTAGTGTTGGTGTCCTGGTTAAGATTAGGGCAAGGGTGAGGGTAAAGCTTCGGGTGAGGGTCAGAGTTAGGATTCGTGTTAGGGTTAGGGTTAGGGAATGCGGAGGGATTAGGATACAGTTTAGGGTACGATGACGCTTAAGGGTTAGCGTACGTGTGAGGGCACGAGTTAGTGTTGGTGTCCTGGTTAAGTTTAGGGCATGGGTGAGTGTAAGGCTTCGGGTGAGGGTCATAGTTAGGATTCGTTTTAGGGTTAGGGTTAGGGAATGGAGAGGGATTAGGGTACAGGCTAGGGTACGACAACGCTTAAGGGTTCGCATAATTGTGAGGACACATGTTAGTGTTGGTGTACTGGTTAAGACAAGGGACCGGTGAATGTAAGGCCTCGGAAAAGGGTCACGTTCAGGGTTTTGGTTAGGGTTAGGCTTAGGGAATGGGGAGGGATTAGGGTACAGTTTTCGGTACGACAGTGCTTAAGGGTTACTGTTCGTGTGAGGGCAAGAGTTAGTGTTAGTGACCTGGTTAAGATTAAGGCACGGGTGAGGGTAAGGCTTCAAGTGAGGGTCAGGGTTAGGATTCGGGTTAGGGTTAGGGTTAGGGAATGAGGAGGGATTAGGGTACAGTTTAGGGTACCACAACGCTTAAGGGTTAGCGTACGTGTGAGTCCATGATTTAGTGATGGTGTGCTGGTTAAGATTAGGGCACGTGTGAGGGTAAGGGTTCAGGTGATGTTCAGGTTTACGATTCGGGTTAGGGTTAGGGTTAGGGAATGGGGAGGGATTAGGGTACAGTTTAGTGTACGATGACGTTTAAGGGTTAGCGTACATGTGAGGTAACTAGTTAGTGTTAGTGTACCTGTTACGATTAGGGCACGGGTGAGGGTAAGGCCTCGGAAGAGGGTCACGTTAAGCGTTTGGGTTAGGGTTATGGTTAGGGAATGGGAATTGATTAGGGTTCAGGTTAGGGTACGGCAATGGTTTAGGGTTAGCCTACGTAAGAGGGCATGGGTTAGTGTTGATGCACTGGTTAAAATTAGGACACGAGTGAGGTTAAAGTTTAGGGTGAGTGTCAGGGTTAGGTTTCAGGTTAGGGTTAGGGTTAGGGAATGGAGAGGGATTAGGGTACAGGCTAGGGTACGACAACGCTTAAGTGTTCGCATAATTGTGAGGGCATGAGTTAGTGTTGGTGTACTGGTTAAGACAAGGGCACCGGTGAGGGTAAGGCCTCGGAAAAGGGTCACGTTCAGGGTTTGGGTTAGGGTTACGGTTAGGGAATGGGGAGGGTTTAGGGTGCAGGATAGGGTACGACAAAGCTTAAGGGTTAGTGTACGTTTGAGGGCAGGAGTTAGTGTTTGTGTACTGGTTAAGATTAGGGCATGAGTTAGGGTAAGGCCTCGGAAGAGGGTCAGGTTTAGTGATGGGGCTAGGGTTAGGGTTAGGCAATGGGAGGGATTAGCGAACAGGGTAGGGCAAGGCAACGGTTTAGTGTTAGCCTACGTTGGAGTGCATGGGTTAGTGTTGATGGACTGTTTAAAATTAGAACACGGGTGTGGGTAAATCATCGGATGAGTGTCAGGGTTAGGGTTCGGGTTAGGTTTAGGGTTAGGGAATGGAGAGGGATTAGGGTACAAGTTAGGGTGCGACTGCGGTTTTGGGATAGCGTACGTTTGAGGGCACGGTATAGTGATGGTGTATTGGTTAAGATTAGGTCACGGGTGAGGGTAAGGCTTAGGGTGAGGCTCAGGGTTAGGATTCGGGTTAGGGTTAGGGTTAGGGAATGGGAAGGGATTAGGGTACAGTTTAGGGTACAATGACGTTTAAGTGTTAGCATACGTTTGAGGTCACTACTTAGTGTTAGTGTACCTGTTACGATTAGGGCACGGGTGAGGGTAAGGCCTCGGAAGAGGGTCACGTTAAGGGTTTGGGTTAGGGTTATGGTTAGGGAATGGGGATTGATTAGGGTACAGGTTAGGGTACGGCAATGGTTTAGGGTTAGCCTACATAAGAGGGCATGGGTTAGTGTTGATGTACTGGTTAAAATTAGGACACGGGTGAGGGTAAAGTTTAGGGTGAGTGTCAGGGTTAGGTTTCAGGTTAGGGTTAGGGTTAGAGAATGAAGAGGGATTAGGGTACAGGTTAGGGTACAGCTGCGGTTTAGGGTTAGCATACGTGTGAGGGCACAGTTTAGTGATGGTGTATTGGTTAATATTAGGTCACGGGTGGGGGTAAGGCTTAGGGTGAGGCTCAGGGTTAGGATTCGGTTTAGGGTTAGTGTTAGGGAATGGGGAGGGATTACGGTACAATTTAGGGTATGACAACGCTTAAGGGTTAGCGTACGTGTGTAGGTACGAGTTAGTGTTGGTGTCCTGGTTAAGATTAGGGCACCGGTGATGGTAAGGCCTCAGAAAAGGGTCACGTTCAGGGTTTGGGTTAGGGTTAGGGTTAGGGAATGGGGAGGGATTAGGGTACAGGTTAGGGTACAGCTGCGGTTTAGGGTTATCTTACGTGTCAGGGCACGAGTTAGTGTTGGTGTCCTGGTTAAGATTAGGGCACGGGTGAGGGTAAGGCTTCGGGTGAGGGTCAGGGTTAGGATTCGTGTTAGGGTTAGGGTTAGGGAATGGAGAGGGATTAGGGTACAGGCTAGGGTACGACAACGTTTAAGGGTTGGCATAATTGTGAGGGCACCAGTTAGTGTTGGTGTACTGGTTAAGACAAGGGCACCGGTGAGTGTAGGCCTCGGAAAAGTGTCACGTTCAGGGTTTGGGTTAGGGTTAGGGAATGGGGAGGTATTAGGGTACAGGATGGGGTACGACAACGCTTAAGTGTTAGCGTACGTTTGAGGGCACGAGTTAGTGTTTGTGTACTGGTTAAGATTAGGGCATGGGTTAGGGTAGGGCCTCGGAAGAGGGTCAGGTTTAGGGATGGGTTTAGGGTTAGGGTTAGGCAATGGGAGGGATTAGGGAACAGGCTAGGGAACGGCAACTGTTTAGTGTTAGCCTACGTTGGAGGGCATGGGTTAGTGTTGATGGACTGTTTCAAATTAGGACACGGGTGAGGGTAAATCTTCGGGTGAGTGTCAGGGTTAGGGTTCGGGTTAGGGTTAGAGTTAGGGAATGGAGAGGGATTAGGGTACAGGTTAGTATATGGCTGCGATTTAGGGTTAGCGTACGTGTGAGGGCACTGTTTAGTGATGGTGTATTGGTTAAGATTAGGTCACGGGTGAGGGTAAGGCTTAAGGTGAGGCTCAGGGTAAGGATTCGGGTTAGGGTTAGAGTTAGGGAATGGGGAGGGATTAGGGTTCAGTTTAGGGTACGACAGTGATTAAGGGTTAACGTTCGTGTGAGGGCAAGAGTTAGTGTTAGTGTCCTGGTTAAGATTAGTGCACGTGTGAGGGTAAGGCTTCAGGTGAGGGTCAGGGTTAGGATTCAGGTTAGGGTTAGGGTTAGGGAATGGGGAGGGATTAGGGTACAGTTTAGGGTACGACAACGCTTACGGGATAGCGTACGTGTGAGGGCATGAATTAGTGTTGGTGTGCTGGTTAAGATTAGGGCACGGGTGAGGGTAAGGGTTCGGGTGATGGTCAGGTTTACGATTCGGGTTAGGGTTAGGGTTAGGGAATGGGGAGGGATTAGGGTACAGAATAGGGTACGACAACGCTTAAGGGTTAGCGTACGTTTGAGGGCACGAGTTAGTGTTTGTGTACTGGTTAAAGTTAGGGCATGGGTTAGGGTAGAGGCTCGGAAGAGGGTCAGGTTTAGGGATGGGGTTAGGGTTACGGTTAGGCAATGGGAGGGATTAGGGAACAGGGTAGGGCACGGCAACGGTTTAGTGTTAGCTTACGTTGGAGGGCATGGGTTAGTGTTGATGGACTGTTTCAAATTAGGACCCGGATGAGGGTAAATCTTCGGGTGAGTGTCAGGGTTAGGGTTCGGGTTAGGGTTAGGGTTAGGGAATGGAGAGGGAGTAGGGTAGAGATTAGGGTACGGCTGCGGTTTAGGGTTAGCGTACGTGTGAGGGCATGGTTTAGTGATGGTGTATTGGTTAAGATTAGGTCACGGGTGAGGGTATGGCTTAGGGTGAGGCTCAGTGTTAGGATTCGTGTTAGGGTTAGGGTTAGGGAATGCGGAGGGATTAGGGTACAATTTAGGGTATGACAACGCTTAAGGGTTAGCGTGCGTGTGAGGGCACCAGTTAGTGTTGGTGTCCTGGTTAAGATTAGGGCACGGGTGAGGGTAAGGCTTCAGCTGAGGGTTAGGGTTAGGATTCAGGTTAGGGTTACGGTTAGGGAATGGGGAGGCATTAGGGTACAGTTTAGAGTACGACAACGCTTAAGGGTCAGCGTACGTGTGAGGCCACGATTTAGTGTTGGTGTGCTGGTTAAGATTACGGCACGGGTGTGGTTAAGGGTTGGGGTGAGTGTCAGGTTTACGATTCGGGTTAGGGTTAGGTTTAGGGAATGGGGAGGGATTAGGGTACAGTTTAGGGTACGATGACGCTTAAGGGTTAGCATACGTGTGAGGTCACTAATTAGTGTTAGTGTACTTGTTACGATTAGGGCACGGGTGAGGGTAAGGCCTTGGAAGAGTGTCACGTTAAGGGTTTGGGTTAGGGTTATGGTTAGGGAATGGGGATTGATTAGTGTACAGGTTAGGGTACGACAATGGTTTAGGTTTAGCCTACGTAAGAAGACATGGCTTAGTGTTGATGTACTGGTTAAAATTAGGACACGGGTGAGGGTAAAGTTTAGGGTGAGTGTCAGGGTTAGGTTTCAGGTTAGTGTTAGGGTTAGGGAATGGAGAGGGATTAGGGTACAGGTTAGTGTACAGCTTCGGTTTAGGGTTAGCGTACGTGTGAGGGCACGAGTTAGTGTTGGTGTCCTGGTTAAGATTAGGGCACAGGTGACGGTAAGGCTTCGGGTGAGGGTCAGGGTTAGGATTCGTATTAGGGTTACGGTTAGGGAATGGGGAGGGTTTAGGGTACAGTTTAGGGTACAACAACGCTTAAGGGATAGCGTATGTGTGAGGGCACAAATTAGTGTTGGTGTGCTGGTTAAGATTAGGGCACGGGTGAGGGTAAGGTTTCGTGTGAGGGTCAGGTTTACCATTCGGGTTAGGGTTAGGGTTAGGGAATGGGGAGGGATTACGGTACAGTTTAGGGTATGACAACGCTTAAGGGATAGCGTACCTGTGAGGGCACGAATTAGTGTTGGTTTGCTGGTTAAGATTAGGGCACGGGTGAGTGTAAGGCTTCTGGTAAGGGTCAGGCTTAGGATTCGTGTTAGGGTTAGGTTTAGGGAATGGGGAGGGATTAGGTTACAGTTTAGGGTACGAGAGTGCTTAAGGGTTACTGTTCGTGTGAGGGCAAGAGTTAGTGTTAGTGTCCTGGTTAATATTAGGGCACGGGTGAGGTTAAGTCTTCAGGTGAGTGTCAGGGTTAGGATTTGTGTTCGTGTTAGGGTTAGGGAAGGGGAGGGATTAGGGTACAGTTTAGGGTACGACAACGCTTAAGGGTTAACGTATGTGTGAGGCCACGAATTAGTGTTGGTGTGCTAGTTAAGATTAGGGCACGGGTGAGGGTAAGGGTTCGGGTGAGGGTCATGTTTACTATTCTGGTTAGGGTTAGGGTTAGGGAATGGGGAGGGACTAGGGTACAGTTTTGGGTACGATGACGCTTAAGGGTTACCGTACATTTGAGGTCACTAGTTAGTGTTAGTGTACAGGTTACGATTAGGGCACGGGTGAGGGTAAGGCCTCGGAATAGGGTCACGTTAAGGGTTTGGGTTAGGATTATGGTTAGGGAATGGGGATTGTTTAGGGTACAGGTTAGGGTACGGCAATGGTTTAGGGTTAGCCTACGTAAGAGGGCATGGGTTACTCTTGATGTACTGGTTAAAATTAGGACACGGGTGAGGGTAAAGTTTAGGGTGAGTGTCAGGGTTATGTTTCAGGTTAGGGTTAGGGCTAGAGAATGGAGAGGGATTAGGGTAGAGGTTAGGGTAAAGCTGCAGTTTATGGTTAGCATACGTGTGAAGGCACGAGTTAGTGTTGGTGTCCTGGTTAAGATTAGGGTAAGGGTGAGGTTAGGGTTAGGGTTAGGGTTAGGGTTAGGGAATGGAGAGGTATTAGGGTACAGGTTAGGGTACAGCTCCGGTTTAGGGTTAGCGTACGTGTGAGGGCACGGTTTAGTGATGGTGTATTGGTTACGATTAGGTCACGGGTGAGGGTAAGGCTTAGGGTGACGCTCAGAGTTAGGATTCGGGTTAGGGTTAGGGTTAGGGAATGTGGAGGGATTAGGGTACAGTTTAGGGTACGATGATGTTTAAGGGTTAGCGTACATGTGAGGTCACTTGTTAGTGTTAGTGTACCTGTTACGATTAGGGCACGGGTGAAGGTAAGGCTCCGAAGAGGGTCATGTTAAGGGTTTGTGTTAGGGTTATGGTTAGGGAATGGGGAATGATTAGGGTACAGGTTAGGGTACGGCAATGCCTTAGGGTTAGCCTACGTAAGAAGGCATGGGTTAGTGTTGATGTACTGGTTAAAATTAGGACACAGGTGAGGGTAAAGTTTAGGGTGAGTGTTAGGGTTAGGTTTTAGGTTAGGGTTAGGGTTAGGGAATGGAGAGGGATTAGGGTACAGGTTAGGGTACAGCTGCAGTTTACTGTTAGCGTACGTGTGAAGGCACGAGTTAGTGTTGGTGTCCTGGTTAAGATTAGGGCACGGGTGAGGGTAAGGCTTCGGGTGACGGTCAGGGTTAGGGTTAGGGTTAGGGAATGGAGAGGGATTAGGGTACAGGCCAGGGTACGGCTGAGGTTTAGGTTTAGCATACGTTTGAGGGCACGTGTTAGTGTTGGTGTCCTGGTTAAGATTAGGGCACAGGTGAGGGTAAGGCTTCGGGTGAGGGTCAGGGTTAGGATTCGGGTTAGGGTTAGGGTTAGGGAATGTAGAGGGTTTAGGGTACATGCTAGGGTACGACAACGCTTAAGGGTTCGCATAATTGTGAGGGCACGAGTTAGAGTTGGTGTACTGGTTAAGACAAGGGCACCGGTGAGGGTAAGGCCTCGGAAAAGGGTCATATTCAGGGTTTGGGTTAGGGTTAGGGTTAGGGAATGGGGTGGAATTAGGGTACAAGATAGGGTACGACAACGCTTAGGGGTTAGCGTACGTTTGAGGGCACGAGTTAGTGTTTGTGTACTAGTTAAGATTAGAGCCTGGGTTAGGGTAGGGCCTCGGAACAGGGTCAGGTTTAGGAATGTGTTTAGTGTTAGACTTAGGCAATGGGATGGATTAGGGATCAGGGTAGGGCACGGCAACGATTTAGTGTTAGCCTACGTTGGAGGGCATGGGTTAGTGTTGATGGACTGTTTAAAATTAGGACACGGATGAGGGTAAATCTTCGGGTGAGTGTCAGCGTAAGGGTTCAGGTTAGGGTTAGGGTTAGGCAATGGACAGGGATTAGGGTACACGTTAGTGTACGGCTGCGGTTTAGGGTTAGCGTACGTGTGAGGGCACGGTTTAGTGATGGTGTATTGGTTAAGATTAGGTCACGGGTGAGGGTAAGGCTTAGGGTGAGGCTCAGGGTTAGGATTCGGGTTAGGGTTGGGGTTAGGGAATGGGGAGGGATTAGTGTACAATTTAGGTTATGACAAGTATTAAGGGTTAGCGTACGTGTCAGGGCACGAGTTAGTGTTGGTGTCCTGGTTAAGATTAGGGCCCGGGTAAGGGTAAGGCTTCAGGTGAGAGTCAGGTTTAGGATTCGGGTTAGGGTTAGGGTTAGGGAATGGGGAGGGATTAGGGTACAGTTTAGGGTACGATGACGTTTAAGGGTCAGCGTAGGTTTGAGGTCACTAGTTAGTGTTAGTGTACCTGTTATGATTAGGGCACGGGTGAGGGTAAGGCCTCGGAAGAGGGTCACGTTAATGGTTTGGGTTAGGGTTATGGTTAGGGAATTGGGATTGATTAGGGTACAGGTTAGGGTACGGCAATGGTTTAGGGTTAGCCTACGAAAGAGGGCTTGGGTTAGTGTTGATGTACTGGTTAAAATTAGGACACGGGTGTGGGTAAAGTTTAGGGTGAGTGTCAGGGCTAGGTTTCAAGTTAGGCTTAGGGTTAGACAATGGAGAGGGATTAGGGTAAAGGTTAGGGTACAGCTGCGGTTAAGGGTTAGCGTACGTGTGAGGGCACGAGTTAGTGTTGGTGTCCTGGTTAAGATTAGGGCACGGGTGAGAGTAAGGCTTCGGGTGAGGGTCAGGGTTAGGATTCGGGTTAGGGTTAGGGTTAGGGAATGGAGAGGGATTAGGGTACAGGCTAGGGTACGACAACGCTTAAGGGTTCGCATAATTGTGAGGGCACGAGTTAGTGTTGGTGTACTGGTTAAGACAAGGGCACCGGTGAGGGTAAGGCCTCGGAAAAGGGTCACATTCAGGGTTTGGGTTACGGTTAGGGTTAGGGAATGGGGAGGGATTAGGTTGGAGGATAGGGTATGACAACGCTTAAGGGTTAGTGTAAGTTTGAGGGCACGAGTTATTGTTTGTGTACTGTTTAAGATTAGGGCATGGGTTAGTGTAGGGACTCGGAAGAGGGTCAGGTTTAGGGATGGGGTTACGGTTAGGTTTAGGCAATGGGAGGGATTAGGAAATAAGGTAGGGCACGGCAACTGTTTAGTGTTAGCCTACGTTGGAGGGCATGGGTTAGTGTTGGTGGACTGTTTAAAATTAGGAAACGGGTGAGGGTAAATTTTAGGGTGAGTGTCAGGGTTAAGTTTAAGGTTAGGTTTAGGGTTAGGGAATGGAGAGGGATTAGGGTACAGGTTAGGGTACGCTGCGGTATAGGGTTAGCGTACGTGTGAGGGCACGAGTTAGTGTTGTTGTCCTGGTTAAGATTAGGGCACGGGTGAGGGTAAGGCATCGGGTGAGGGTCAGGGTTAGGATTCGTGTTTGGGTTAGGGTAAGGGAATGGAGAGAGATTAGGGTACAGGCTAGGGTACGACAACGCTTAAGGATTCGCATAATTGTGAGGGCACGAGTTAGTGTTAGAGTACTGGTTAAGACAAGGGCACCGGTGCGCGTAAGGCCTCGGAAAAGGGTCACGTTCAGGGTTTGGGTTAGGGTTAGAGTTAGGGAATTGGGAGGGATTAGGTTGGAGGATAGGGTATGAAAACGCTTAAGTGTTAGTGTACGTTTGAGGGCACGAGTTAGTGTTTGTGTACTGTTTAAGATTAGGGCATGGGTTAGGGTAGGGACTCGGAAGAGGGCCAGGTTTAGGGATGGGTTTAGGGTTAGGGTTAGGCAATGGGAGGGATTAGGGAATACGGTAGGGCATGGCAACGATTTAGTGTTAGCCTACGTTGGAGGGCATGTGTTAGTGTTGATAGACTGTTTAAAATTAGGACACGGATGAGGGTAAATCTTCGGGTGAGTGTCAGGGTTAGGGTTCGGGTTAGGGTTAGGGAATGGAGAGGGATTAGGGTACAGGTTAGTGTACGGCTGCGGTTTAGGGTTAGCGTACGTGTGAGGGCACGGTTTAGTGATGGTGTATTGGTTAAGATTAGGTCACGGTTGAGGGTCAGGCTTAGGGTGAGGCTCAGGGTTAGGATTCGGGTTAGGGTCAGGGTTAGGGAATGGGGAGGGATTAGGGTACAGTTTAGGGTACGACAATGCTTAAGGGTTAGTGTAAGTGTGAGGGCACGAATTAGTGTTGGTGTGCTTGTTAAGATTAGGGCACGGGTAAGGGTAAGGCTTAGGGTGAGGCTCAGGGTTAGGATTCGGGTTAGGGTTAGGGTTAGGGAATGGGGAGGGATTAGGGTACAATTTAGGGTATGACAACGCTTAAGGGTTAGTGTACGTGTGAGGGCACGAGTTAGTGTTGGTGTCCTGGTTAAGATTAGGGTACGGGTGAGGGTAAGGCTTCAGGTGAGGGTCAGGGTTAGGATTCGTGTTTGGGTTAGGGTTAGGGAATGGAGAGGGATTAGGGTACAGTTTAGGGTACGACAACGCATAAGGGTTAGTGTACGTGTGAGGGCACAAATTAGTGTTGGTGTGCTGGTTAAGATTAGGGCACATGTGAAGGTAACGGTTCGAGTGAGGGTCAGGTTTACGATTCGGCTTAGGGTTAGGGTTAGGGAATGGGGAGGGATTAGGGTACAGTTTAGGGTACGATGACGTTTAAGGGTTAGCATAAGTTTGAGGTCACTAGTTAGTGTTAGTGTACCTGTTATGATTAGGGCACGGGTGAGGGTAAGGCTTCGGGTGAGGGTCAGGGTTAGGATTCGTGTTTGGGTTAGTTTAAGGGAATGGAGAGGGATTAGGGTACAGGCTAGGGTACGACAACGCTTAAGGGTTCGCATTATTGTGAGGGCACGAGTTAGTGTTGGTGTACTGGTTAAGACAAGGGCACCGGTGAGGGTAAGGCCTCGGAAAAGGGTCACGTTCAGGGTTTGGGTTAGGGTTAGGGTTAGGGAATGGGGAGGGATTAGGGTGGAGGAGAGGGTACGACAACTCTTAAGGGTTAGTGTACGTTGGAGGGCACGAGTTAGTGTTTGTGTACTGGTTAAGATTAGGGCATGGGTTAGGGTAGGGCCTCGGAAGAGGGTCAGGTTTAGGGATGGGGTTAGGGTTAGGGTTAGGCAATGGGAGGGATTAGGGAACAGGGTAAGGCACGGCACCTGTTTAGTGTTAGCCTACGTTGGAGGGCATGGGTTAGTGTTGATGGACTGTTTAAAATTAGGAGACGGGTGAGGGTAAAGTTTAGGGTGAGTGTCAGGGTTAGGTTTCCTGTTAGCGTCAGGGTTAGGGATTGGAGAGGGATTAGGGTACAGGTTAGGGTACGGCTGCGGTTTAGGGTTAGCGTATGTGTGAGGGCACGAGTTAGTGTTGGTGTCCTGGTTAAGATTAGGGCATGGGTGAGGGTAAAGTTTCGGGTGAGGGTCAGGGTTAGGATTCCCGTTAGCAATAGGGTTAAGGAATGAAGAGGGATTAGGGTACAGGATAGGGTACGACAACGCTTAAGGGTTCGCATAATTGTGAGGGCATGAGTTAGTGTTGGTGTACTGGTTAAGCCAAGGGCACCGGTGAGGGTAAGGCCTTGGAAAAGGGTCACGTTCAGGGTTTGGCTTAGGGTTAGGGTTAGGGAATGGGGAGGGATTAGGGTACAGGATAGGGTACGAAAATGCTTAATGGTTAGCGTACGTTTGAGGGCACAAGTTAGTGTTTGTGTACTGGTTAAGATTAGGGCATGTGTTAGGGTAGGGCTTTGGAAGAGGGTCAGGTTTAGGGATGGGGTTAGGGTTAGGGTTAGGCAATGGGAGGGATTGGGGAACAGGGTAGGGCACGGCAACGGTTTAGTGTTACCCTACGTTGGAGGGCATAAGTTAGTGTTGATGGACTGTTTAAAATTAGGACACGGATGAGGGTAAAACTTCCAGTGAATGTCAGGGTTGTGTTTCGGGTTAGGGTTAGGGTTAGGGAATGGAGAGGGATTAGGGTACAGGTTAGCGTACGGCTATGGTTTAGGGTTAGCGTACGTGTGAGGGCACGGTTTAGTGATGGTGTATTGTTTAAGATTAGGGCACGGGTGAGGGTAAGGCTTCAGGTGAGGGTCAGGGTTAGGATTCGGGTTAGGGTTAGGGTTAGGGAATGGGGAGCGATTAGGGTACAGTTTAGGGTACGACAACGCTTAACTGTTAGCGTACGTTTGAGGTCACTAGTTAGTGTTAGTGTACCTGTTACGATTAGGGCACGGGTAAGGGTAAGGCCTCGGAAGAGGGTCACGTTAAGGGTTTGGGTTAGGATTATTGTTAAGGAATGGGGATTGATTAGGGTACAGGTTAGAGTACGGCAATGGTAAAGGGTTAACCTCCGTAAGAGGGCATGTGTTAGTGTTGATGTACTGGTTAAAATTAGGACACGGGTGAGGGTAAAGTTTAGGGTGAGTGTCAGGGTTAGGTTTCAGGTTAGGGTTAGGGTTAGAGAATGGAGAGGGATTAGGGTACAGGTTAGGGTACAGCTGCGGTTAAGGGTTAGCATACGTATGAGGGCACGAGTTAGTGTTGGTGTCCTGGTTAAGATTAGGGCACGAGTGAGGGTAAGGCTTCCGATGAGGGTCAGGGTAAGGATTCGGGTTAGGAATAGGGTTAGGGAATGGAGAGGGTTTAGGGTACAGGGTAGGGTACGACAACACTTAAGGGTTCGCATAATTGTGAGGGCACGAGTTAGTGTTGGTGTACTGGTTAAGACAAGGGCACCGGTGAGGGTAAGGCCTCGGAAAAGGGTCACATTCAGGGTGTGGGTTACGGTTAGGGTTAGGGAATGGGGAGGGATTAGGGTGCAGGATAGGGTACGACAACGCTTAAGGGTTAGTGTACGTTTGAGGGCACGAGTTAGTGTTTGTGTACTGGTTAAGATTAGGGCATTGGTTAGGGTAGGGCCTCGGAAGAGGGTCAGGTTTGCGGATGGGGCTAGGGTTAGGGTTAGGCAATGGGAGGGATTAGGGAACAGGGTAGGGCACTGCAACGGTTTAGTGTTAGCCTACGTTGGAGGGCATGGGTTAGTGTTCATGGACTGTTTAAAATTAGGACACGGGTGAGGGTAAATCTTCGGGTGAGTGTCAGGGTTAGGGTTCGGATTAGGGTTAGGGTCAGGGAATGGAGAGGGATTAGGGTACACGTTAGGGTACGGCAGCGGTTGAGGGTTAGCGTACGTGTGAGGGCACAGATTAGTGATGGTGTATTGGTTAAGAATAGGTCACAGGTGAGGGTAAGGCTTAGGGTGAGGCTGAGGGTTAGGATTCGGGTTAGGGTTAGGGTTAGGGAAGGGGGAGGGATTAGAGTCCAATTTAGGGTATGACAATGCTTAAGTGTTAGCGTACGTGTGAGGGCACGAGTTAGTGTTGGTGTGCTGGTTAAGATTAGGGCACGGGTGAGGGTAAGGGTTCGGGTGAGGGTCGGGTTTACGATTCGGGTTAGGGTTAATGTTAGGGAATGGGGAAGGATTAGGGTACATTTTAGGGTACAATCACGCTTCAGGGTTAGCGTAAGTGTGAGGTCAGTAGTTAGTGTTAGTGTACCGGTTACGATTAGGGCACGGATGAGGGTAAGGCCTCGGAAGAGGGTCACGTTAAGGGTTTGGTTTAGGGTTATGGTTAGGGAATGGGGATTGATTAGGGTACAGGTTACGGTACGGCAATGCTTTAGGGTTAGTCAACGTAAGAGGGCATGGGTTAGTGTTGATGTACTGGTTAAAATTAGGACACGGGTGAGGGTAAAGTTAAAGGTGAGTGTCAGGGTTAGGTTTCAGGTTAGTGTTAGGGTTAGGGAATGGAGAGGGATTAGGGTGCAGTTTAGGGTACGACAACGCGTAAGGGTTAGTGTACGTGTGAGGGCACAAATTAGTGTTGGTGTGCTGGTTAAGATTAGGGCACATGTGAGGGTAAGGGTTCGAGTGAGGGTCAGGTTTACGATTCGGCTTAGGGTTAGGGTTAGGGAATGGGGAGTGATTAGGGTACAGTTTAGGGTACGATGACGTTTAAGGGTTAGCATACGTTTGAGGTCACTAGTTAGTGTTAGTGTACCTGTTATGATTAGGGCACGGGTGAGGGTAATGCTTCGGGTGAGGGTCAGGGTTAGGATTCGTGTTTGGGTTAGTTTAAGGGAATGGAGAGGGATTAGGGTACAGGCTAGGGTACGACAACGCTTAAGGGTTCGCATTATTGTGAGGGCACGAGTTAGTGTTGGTGTACTGGTTAAGACAAGGGCACCGGTGAGGGTAAGGCCTCGGAAAAGGGTCACGTTCAGGGTTTGGGTTAGGGTTAGGGTTAGGGAAAGGGGAGGGATTAGGGTGGAGGAGAGGGTACGACAACTCTTAAGGGTTAGTGTACGTTTGAGGGCACGAGTTAGTGTTTGTGTACTGGTTAAGATTAAAGCATGGGTTAGGGTAGGGCCTCGGAAGTGGGTCAGGTTTAGGGATGGGGTTAGGGTTAGTGTTAGGCAATGGGAGGGATTAGGGAACAGGGTAAGGCACGGCAACTGTTTAGTGTTAGCCTACGTTGGAGGGCATGGGTTAGTGTTGATGGACTGTTTAAAATTAGGACACGGGTGAGGGTAAAGTTTAGGGTGAGTGTCAGGGTTAGGTTTCAGGTTAGCGTCAGGGTTAGGGATTGGAGAGGGATTAGGGTACAGGTTAGGGTACGGCTGCGGTTTAGGGTTAGCGTACGTGTGAGTGCACGAGTTAGTGTTGGTGTCCTGGTTAAGATTAGGGCATGGGTGAGGGTAAAGTTTCGGGTGAGGGTCAGGGTTAAGATTCCCGTTAGCAATAGGGTTAAGGAATGGAGAGGGATTAGGGTACAGGTTAGGGTACGGCTGCGGTTTAGGGTTAGCGTACGTGTGAGGGCACGTATTAGTGATGGTGTATTGGTTAAGATTAGGGCACGGGTGAGGGTAAGGCTTCAGGTGAGGGTCAGGGTTAGGATTCGGGTTAGGGTTAGGGTTAGGGAATGGGGAGCGATTAGGGTACAGTTTAGGGTACGACAACTCTTAACGGTTAGCGTACGTTTGAGGTCACTATTTAGTGTTAGTGTACCTGTTACGATTAGGGCACGGGTAAGGGTAAGGCCTCGGAAGAGGGTCACGTTAAGGGTTTGGGTTAGGATTATGGTTAAGGAATGGGGATTGATTAGGGTACAGGTTAGAGTACGGCAATGGTAAAGGGTTAACCTCCGTAAGAGGTCATGGGTTAGTGTTGATGTACTGGTTAAAATTAGGACACGGGTGAGGGTAAAGTTTAGGGTGAGTGTCAGGGTTAGGCTTCAGGTTAGGGTTAGGGTTAGAGAATGGAGAGGGATTAGGGTACAGGTTAGGGTACAGCTGCGGTTTAGGGTTAGCATACGTATGAGGGCACGAGTTAGTGTTGGTGTCCTGGTTAAGATTAGGGCACGAGTGAGGGTAAGGCTTCGGGTGAGGGTCAGGGTAAGGATTCGGGTTAGGAATAGGGTTAGGGAATGGAGAGGGTTTAGGGTACAGGCTAGGGTACGACAACACTTAAGGGTTCGCATAATTGTGAGGGCACGAGTTAGTGTTGGTGTACTGGTTAAGACAAGGGCACCGGTGAGGGTAAGGCCTCGTAAAAGGGTCACATTCAGGGTGTGGGTTACGGTTAGGGTTAGGGAATGGGGAGGGATTAGGGTGCAGGATAGGGTACGACAACGCTTAAGGGTTAGTGTACGTTTGAGGGCACGAGTTAATGTTTGTGTACTGGTTAAGATTAGGGCATTGGTTAGGGTAGGGCCTCGGAAGAGGGTCAGGTTTGCGGATGGGGCTAGGGTTAGGGTTAGGCAATGGGAGGGATTAGGGAACAGGGTAGGGCACTGCAACGGTTTAGTGTTAGCCTACGTTGGAGGGCATGGGTTAGTGTTCATGGACTGTTTAAAATTAGGACACGGGTGAGGGTAAATCTTCGGGTGAGTGTCAGGGTTAGGGTTCGGGTTAGGGTTAGGGTTAGGGAATGGAGAGGGATTAGGGTACAGTTTAGGGTACGGCTGCGGTTTAGGGTTAGCGTACGTGTGAGGGCACTGTTTAGTGACGGTGTATTGGTTAAGATTAGGTCACGGGTGAGGGTAAGGCTTAGGGTGAGGCTCAGGGTTAGGATTCGGGTTAGGGTTAGGGTTAGGGAATGGGGAGGGATTAGGGTACAATTTAGGGTATGACAACGCTTAAGGGTTAGTGTACGTGTGAGGGCACGAGTTAGTGTTGTTGTCCTATTTAAGATTAGGGCACGGGTGAGGGTAAGGCTTTGGGTGAGGGTCAGGGCTAGGTTTCGTGTTTGGGTTAAGGATAGGGAATGGAGAGGGATTAGGGTACAGGCTAGGGTACGACAACGCTTAATGGTTCGCATAATTGTGAGGACACGAGTTAGTGTTGGTGTACTGGTTAAGACAAGGGCACCGGTGAGGGTAAGCCCCCAGAAAAGGGTCACATTCAGGGTTTGGGTTACGGTTAGGGTTAGGGAATGGGGAGGGATTAGGGTGCAGGATAGGGTACGACAACGCTTAAGGGTTAGTGTACGTTTGAGGGCACAAGTTAGTGTTTGTGTACTGGTTAAGATTAGGGCATGGGTTAGGGTAGGGCCTCGGAACAGGGTCAGGTTTAGGGATGGGGTTAGGGTTAGGGTTAGGCAATGGGAGGGATTAGGGATCAGGGTAGGGCACAGCAACGATTTAGTGTTAGCCTGGGTTGGAGGGCATGGGTTAGTGTTGATGGACTGTTTAAAATTAGGACACGGATGAGGGTAAATCTTCGGGTGAGTGTCAGGGTTAGGGTTCGGATTAGGGTTAGGGTCAGGGAATGGAGAGGGATTAGGGTACACGTTAGGGTACGGCAGCGGTTGAGGGTTAGCGTACGTGTGAGGGCACAGATTAGTGATGGTGTATTGGTTAAGATTAGGTCACAGGTGAGGGTAAGGCTTAGGGTGAGGCTCAGGGTTAGGATTCGGGTTAGGGTTAGGGTTAGGGAAGGGGGAGGGATTAGAGTCCAATTTAGGGTATGACAATGCTTAAGTGTTAGCGTACGTGTGAGGGCACGAGTTAGTGTTGGTGTCCTGGTTAAGATTAGGGCACGGGTGAGGGTAAGGCTTCAGGTGAGGGTCAGGGTTAGGATTTGGGTTAGGGTTAGGGTTAGGGAATGGGGAGGGATTAGGGAACAGTTTAGGGTACGACAACGCTTAAGGGTTAGTGTACGTGTGAGGGCACGAATTACTGTTGGTGTGCTGGTTAAGATTAGGGCACGGGTGAGGGTAAGGGTTCGGGTGAGGGTCAGGTTTACGATTCGGGTTAGGGTTAATGTTAGGGAATGGGGAAGGATTAGGGTACATTTTAGGGTACGATCACGCTTCAGGGTTAGCGTACGTGTGAGGTCACTAGTTAGTGTTAGTTTACTGGTTACTATTAGGGCACGGATGAGTGTAAGGCCTCGGAAGAGGGTCACAATAAGGGTTTGGGTTAGCGTTATGTTTAGGGAATTGGGATTGATTAGGGTACAGGTTAGAACACGGCAATGGTTTAGGGTTAGCCTACGTTGGAGGGCATGGGTTAGTGTTGATGTACTGGTTAAAATTAGGACATGGGTGAGGGTAAAGTTTAGGGTGAGTGTCAGGGTTAGGTTGCAGGTTAGGGTTAGGGTTAGGGAATGGAGAGGGATTAGGGTTCAGGTTAGGGTACAGCTGCGGTTTAGGGTTAGCGTACGTGTGACGGAACGAGTTGGTGTTGGTGTCCTGGTTAAGATTAGGGCACGGGTGAGGGTAAGTCTTCGGGTGAGGGTCAGTGTTAGGATTCGGGTTAGGGTTAGGGTTATGGAATGGAGAGGGATTAGGGTACAGGCTAGGGTACGACAACGCTTAAGGGTTCGCATAATTGTGAGGGCACGAGTAAGTGTTGGTGTACTGGTTAAGACAAGGGCACCAGTGAGAATAAGGCCTCGGAAAAGGGTCACGTTCAGGGTTTGGGTTAGGGTTAGGGTTAGGGAATGGGGTGGGATTAGGGTACAGGATAGGGTACGACAACGCTTAGGGGTTAGCGTACGTTTGAGGCCACATGTTAGTGTTTGTGCACTGGTTAAGTTTAGGGCATGGGTTAGGGTAGGGCCTCGGAACAGGGTCAGGTTTAGGGATGGGGTTAGGGTTAGGGTTAGGCAATGGGAGGGGTTAGGGAACAGGGTAAGGCACGGCAACTGTTTAGTGTTAGCCTACGTTGGAGGGCATGGGTTAGTGTTGATGGACTGTTTAAAATTAGGAAACGGGTGAGGGTAAAGTTTAGGGTGAGTGTCAGGATTAGGTTTCAGGTTAGGGTCAGGGTTAGGGAATGGAGAGGGATTAGGGTACAGGTTAGGGTACAGCTGCGGTTTATGGTTAGCGTACGTGTGAGGGCACGAGTTAGTGTTGGTGTCCTGGTTAAGATTAGGGCATGGGTGAGGGTAAGGTTTCGGGTGAGGGTCAGGGGTAGGATTCGCGTTAGGGTTAGGGTTAGGGAATGGAGAGGGATTAGGGTACAGGACAGGGTACGACAACGCTTAAGGGTTCGCATAATTGTGAGGGCATTAGTTCGTGTTGGTGTACTGGTTAAGTCAAGGGCACCGGTGAGGGTAAGGCCTTGGAAAAGGGTCACGTTCAGGGTTTGGGTTAGGGTTAGGGTTAGGGAATGGGGAGGGATTAGGGTACAGGATAGGGTACGACAACGCTTAAGGGTTAGCGTACGTTTGAGGGCATGAGTTAGTGTTTGCGTACTGGTTAATATTATGGCATGGGTTAGGGTAGGGCTTTGGAAGAGGGTCAGGTTTAGGGATGGGGTTACGGTTAGGGTTAGGCAATGGGAGGGATTGGGGCACAGGGTAGGGCACGGCAACAGTTTACTGTTAGCCTTCGTTGGTGGGCATGAGTTAATGTTGATGGACTGTTTAAAATTAGGACACGGATGAGGGTAAAACTTCAGGTGAGTGTCAGGGCTGTGGTTCGGGTTAGGGTTAGGGTTAGGGAATGGAGTGGGATTTGGGTACAGGTTAGGGTACGGCCGTGGTTTAGGGTTAGCGTACGTGTGAGGGCACGGTTTAATGATGGTGTATTGGTTTAGATTAGGGCACGGGTGAGGGTAAGGCTTCAGGTGAGGGTCAGGGTTAGGATTCGGGTTAGGGTTAGGGTTAGGGAATGGGGAGGGATTAGGGTACAGTTTAGGGTTCGACAACGCTTAACGGTTAGCATACGTTTGAGGTCAATAGTTAGTGTTAGTGTACCTGTTACGATTAGGGCACGGGTGAGGGTAAGGCCTCGGAAGAAGGTCACGTTAAAGGTTTGGGTTAGGATTATGGTTAGGGAATGGGGATTGATTAGGGTACAGGTTAGGGTACGGCAATGGTTTAGGGTTAGCCTCCGTAAGAGGGCATGGGTTAGTGTTGATGTACTGGTTAAAATTAGGACATGGGTGAGGGTAAATCTTCGGGTGAGTGTCAGGGTTAGGGTTCGGGTTAGGGTTAGGGTTAGGGAATGGAGAGGGATTAGGGTACAGGTTAGGGTACGGCTGCGATTTAGGGTTAGCGTACGTGTGAGGGCACGGTTTAGTGATGGTTTATTGGTTAAGATTAGGTCACGCGAGAGGCTAAGGCTTAGAGTGAGGCTCAGTGTTAGGATTCTGGTTAGGGTTAGGGTTAGGGAATGGCTAGGGATTAGGGTACAATTTAGGGTATGACAACGCTTAAGGGTTGTCGTACGTGTGAGGGCACGAGTTAGTGTTGGTGTCCTGGTTAAGATTAGGGCACCGGTGAGGGTAAGGCTTCGGGTGAGGGCCAGGGTTAGGATTCGTTTTTGGGTTAGTTTAAGGGAATGGAGAGGGATTAGGGTACAGGCTAGGGTACGACAACGCTTAAGGGTTCACATAATTGTGAGGGCACGAGTTAGTGTTAGTTTACTGGTTAAGACAAGGGCACCGGTGAGGGTAAGGCCTCGCAAAAGGGTCACGTTCAGGGTTTGGGTTAGGGTTAGGGTTAGGGAATGGGGGTGGATTAGGATGGAGGATAGGGAATGACAACGCTTAAGGGTTAGTGTACGTTTGAGGGCACGAGTTAGTGTTTGGGTACTGGTTAAGATTAGGGCATGGGTTAGGGTAGGGCCTCGGAAGAGGGTCATGTTTAGGGATGGGGTTAGGGTTAGGGTTAGGCAATGGGAGGGATTAGGGAACAGGGTAGGGAACGGCAACTGTTTAGTGTTAGCCTACGTTGGAGGGCATGGGTTAATGTTGATAGACTGTTTAAAATTAGGAATCGGGTGAGGGCAAATTTTAGGGTGAGTGTCAGGGTTAGATTTCATGTTAGGGTCAGGGTTAGGGAATGGAGAGGGATTAGGGTACAGGTTAGGGTACAGCGGCGGTTTAGTGTTAGCGTACGTCTGAGGGCACGAGTTAGTGTTGGTGTCCTGGTTAAGATTAGGACATGGGTGAGGGTAAGGTTTCGGGTGAGGGTCAGGGTTAGGTTTCGCGTTAGGGTTAGGGTTAGGGAATGGAGAGGGATTAGGGTACAGGCTAGGGTACGACAACGCTTAAGGGTTCGCATAATTGTGAGGGCACGAGTTAGTGTTTATGTATTGGTTAAGACAAGGGCACTGGTGAGGGTAAGGCCTCGGCAAAGGGTCACGTTCAGGGTTTGGGTTAGGGTTAGGGTTAGGGAATGGGGTGGCATTAGGGTACAGGATAGGGTACGGCAACGCTTAGGGGTTATGGAACGTTTGAGGGCACGAGTTAGTGTCTGTATACTGGTTAAGATTAGGGCATGGGTTAGGGTAGGGCCTCGGAACAGGGTCAGGTTTAGGGATGGGTTTAGTGTTAGGGTTAGGCAATGGGAGGGATTAGGGATCAGGGTAGGGCCCGGCAACAATTTAGTGTTAGCCTACGTTGGAGGGCATGGGTTAGTGTTGATGGACTGTTTAAAATTAGGACACGGATGAGGGTAAATCTTCGGGTGAGTGTCAGGGTTAGGGTTTGGGTTAGAGTTAGGGTTAGGGAATGGAGAGGGATTAGGTTACAGGTTAGGGAACGGCTGCGGTTTAGGGTTAGCGTACATGTGAGGGCACGGTTTAGTGATGGTTTATTGGTTAAGATTAGGTCACGCGTGAGGGTAAGGCTTAGAGTGAGGCTCAGTGTTAGGATTCTGGTTAGGGTTAGGGTTAGGGAATGGGGAGGGATTAGGGTACAATTTAGGGTATGACAACGCTTAAGGGTTGTCGTACGTGTGAGGGCACGAGTTAGTGTTGTTGTCCTGGTTAAGATTAGGGCACGGGTGAGGGTAAGGCTTCGGGTGAGGGCCAGGGTTAGGATTCGTTTTTGGGTTAGTTTAAGGGAATGGAGAGGAATTAGGGTACAGGCTAGGGTACGACAAAGCTTAAGGGTTCGCATAATTGTGAGGGCACGAGTTAGTGTTAGTGTACTGGTTAAGACAAGGGCACCGGTGAGGGTAAGGCCTCGGAAAAGGGTCACGTTCAGGGTTGGGGTTAGGGTTAGGGTTAGGGAATGGGGATGGATTAGGGTGGAACATAGGGAACGACAACGCTTAAGGGTTAGTGTACGTTTGAGGGTACGAGTTAGTGTTTGTGTACTGGTTAAGATTAGGGCATGGGTTAGGGTAGGGCCTCGGAAGAGGGTTATGTTTAGGGATGGGGTTAGGGTTATGGTTAGGCAATTGGAGGGATTAGGGAACAGGGTAGGGCACGGCAACTGTTTAGTGTTAGCCTACGTTGGAGGGCATGGGTTAGTGTTGATGGACTGTTTAAAATTAGGAAACGGGTGAGGGTAAATTTTAGGGTGAGTGTCAGGGTTAGATTTCATGTTAGGGTCAGGGTTAGGGAATGGAGAGGTATTAGGGTACAGTTTAGGGTACGACAGTGCTTAAGGGTTACTGTTCGTGTGAGGGCAAGAGTTAGTGATAGTGTCCTGGTTAAGATTAGGGAACGGGTGAGGGTAAGTGTTCATGTGAGGGTCAGGTTTACGATTCGGTTTAGGGTTAGGGTTAGGGAAAGGGGAGGGATTAGGGCACAGTTTAGGGTACGATGAGGCTTAAGGGTTAGCGTACGTGTGAGGTCACTAGTTAGTGTTAGTGTACTGGTTACTATTAGGGCACGGGTGAGTGTAAGGCCTCGGAAGAGGGTCACGATAAGGGTTTGGGTTAGGGTTATGGTTAGGGAATAGGATTGATTAGGGTACAGGTTACGGTACAGCTGCGGTTTAGGGTTAGCGTACGTGTGAGGGCATGAGTTAGTGTTGGTGTCCTGGTTAAGATTAGGGCACGGTTGAGGGTAAGGCTTCGGGTGAGGGTCAGGGTTAGGATTCGGGTTAGGGTTAGGGTTATGGAATGGAGAGGGATTAGGGTACAGGCTAGGGTACGCCAAAGCTTAAGGGTTTGCATAATTGTGAGGATACGAGTTAGTGTTCGTGTACTGCTTAAGACAAGGGCACCGGTGAGGGTAAGGCCTCGGAAAAGGGTCACGTTCAGGGTTTGGGTTAGGTTTAGGGGTAGGGAATGGGGAGGGATTAGGGTACAGGATAGGGTAAGACAATGCTTAAGGGTTAGCGTACGTTTGACGGCACGATTTAGTGTTTGTGTACTGGTTAAGATTAGGGCATGGGTTAGGGTAGGGCCTCAGAAGAGGGTCAGGTTTAGGGATGGGGTTAGGGTTAGGGTTAGGCAATGGGAGGGATTAGGGAACAGGGTAGGGCACGGCAACGATTTAGTGTTAGCCTAAGTGGAGGGCATGGGTTAGTGTTTAGTGTTTATGTGTTAGTGTTTATGTGTTTATGCTTAAGTGTTAGCATACGTGTGAGGGCACCGTTTAGTGTTGCTGTATCGGTTAATATTAGGTGATGCGTGAGGGTAAGGCTTCGGGTGAGGGTCAAGTTTAGGATTAGGGTTAGGGTTAGAGTTAGGGAATGGGGAGGGATTAGGGTACAGGTTAATGTACGGCAACGGTTTAGGGTTAGCCTACGTTGGAGGGCATGGTTTATTGTTTATGTACTGGATAAGTTAGGACACGGGTGAGGGTAATGCATCGATGAGTTTTAGGTTTAGTGTTCGGGTTAGCGTT
This sequence comes from Inia geoffrensis, assembly GCA_036417435.1. NCBI lineage: Eukaryota > Metazoa > Chordata > Mammalia > Artiodactyla > Iniidae > Inia > Inia geoffrensis. The sequence goes on from JAZAQT010000543.1 coordinate 175,283, forward strand.
AGGGTTAGGGAATGGAGAGGGATTAGGGTAGAGGTTAGGGTAGGGCAGTTGTTTAGGTTTAGCGTATATGTGAGGGCACAGTTTAGTGTTTGCGTACTGGTTAAGATTAGGTCACAGGTGAGGGTAAGGCTTCAGATGAGGGTCAAGATTAGGATTCGGGTTACGGTTAGAGTTAGGGAATGGGGAGGGATTAGGGTACAGTTCAGGGTTTGACAAAGTTTAAGGGTTAGCGTACGTGTGAGGGCACGAGTTAGTGTTGGTGTACTGGTTAAGATTAGTGCATGGGTGAGGGTAAGGCTTCGGGTGAGAGAAAGGATTAGGGATCGGTTTAGGGTTAGTGTCAGGCAATGTGGAGGGTTTAGGGTACAGGTTAGGCTACGGCAATGGTTTAGGGATAACCTACGTTGGCGGGAATGTGTTAGTGTTGATTTACTGCTTAAAATTAGGACATGGGTGAGGGTAAAACTTCGGAGGAGTGTTAGGGTTAGGGTTCGGTTTAGAGTTAGGGTTAGTGAATGGAGAGGGATTAGCGTACAGGTTAGGGTACGGCTGCGGTTTAGGGTTAGCGTACGTTTGAGGGCACGGTTTAGTGTTGGTGTACTGGTTAAGAATAGGTCACAGGTGAGTGTAAGGCTTCAGGAGAGGGTCAAGGTTAATATTCGGGTTAGGGTTAGGGTTACTGATTGGGGATCAATTAGGGTACAGTTTAGTGCACGACAACGCTTAAGGGTTAGCATCTGTGTGAGGGCACGAGTTATTGTTGGTGTACTGGTTAAGTTTAGGGCACGGGTGAGGGTAAGGCTTCGGGTTAGGGACACTTTTAGGGATCGGGTTAGGGTTAAGGTTAGGCAATGGGGAGTGATTAGTGTACAGGTTAGGGTACGGCAACAGCTTAGGGTTAGCCTACGTTGGAGGGCATGGTTTAGTGTTGATATACTGGTTAAAATTAGGACACGGGTGAGGGTAAAGCTTCGGGTCAGGGTCAGTGTTTGGTTTAGGTTTAGGGTTAGTGTTAGGGAATGGGGAGGGATTAGGGTACAGTTAAGGGTACGACAATGCTTAAGGGTTAGAATAAGTGTGAGGGCACAAGTTAGTGTTGGTGTACTGGTTAAGATTAGGGCACGGGTGATGGTAAGGCTCTGAGTGAGGGTCAGTGTTAGGATTTGTGTTAGGGTTAGGGTTAGGGAATGGTGGGGGATTAAGGTACTGTTTAGGGTATGACAGCGATCAAGGGTTAGCGTACGTGTGAGGGCACGACTTAGTGTTGGTGTACTGGTTAAGATTAGGGCACGGGTGAGGGTAAGTCTTTGGGTGAGGGTCAGGGTTAGGGTTCGGGTTCGGGTTAGGGTTAGGGGATGGGGAGGGATTACGGTACAGTTTATGGTACGACAACGCTTAAGGGTTAGCGTAAGTGTGAGGGCACCAGTTACTGTTGGTGTACTGGTTAAGATTAGGGCACGGGTGAAGGTAAGGCTTAGGGTGAGAGAAAGGATTAGGGATCGGTTTATGGTTAGGGTTAGGAATTGTGGAGGGTTTACGGTACAGGTTAGTCTACGGCAATGGTTTAGTGTTAGCCTACGTTGGAGGGCATGGGTTAGTGTTGATTTACTGCTTAAAATTAGGACATGGGTGAGGGTAAAATTTCGGGTGAGTGTTAGGCTTACGGTTCGGGTTAGGGTTAGGGTTAGGGAATGGAGAGGGATTAGCGTACAAGTAAGGGTACGGCTGCGGTTTAGGGTTAGTGTACGTGTGATGGCACGGTTTAGTGTTGGTGTACTGGTTAAGATTAGGTCACGGGTGAGGGTAAGGCTTCGGTTGAGGGTCAGGGTTAGGATTCGGGTTGGGGTTAGGTTTAGGGAATGGTGAGGGATTAGGGTACAGTTTAGGGTTTGACAACGATTAAGTGTTAGCGTATGGGTGAGGGCATGAGTTAGTGTTGGTGTACTGGTTAAGATTAGGGCACGGGTGAGGGTAAGGGTTTTAGTGAGGGTCAGTGTTAGGATTTGTGTTAGGGTTAGGGTTAGGGAATGGTGACGATTAATGTACTGTTTAGGGTATGACAGCGATCAAGGGTTAGCGGACGTGTGAGGGCACGAGTTAGTGTTGGTGTACTGGTTAAGATTAGGGCAAGGGTGAGGGTATGGCTTCGGGTGAGTGAGGGTTAGGATTCGGGTTAGGGTTAGGAAATGGGGAGGGATTAGGGTACAGTTTGGGGTACAAAAATGCTTAAGGGTTAGCGTACGTGTGAGGGCACGAGTTAGTGTTGGTGTACTGGTTAAGATTAGGGCACGGGTGAGGGTAAGGCTTCGGTTTATGGCCAGGGTTAGGATTCTGGTTAGGGTTAGGCTTAGGGAATGGATAGGGATTAGGGTAATATTTAGGATACGACAACGCTTTAGCGTTAACGTACGTGTGAGAGCACAAGTTAGGGTTGGTGTACTGGTTAAGATTAGGGCACGGGTGAGGGTAAGGCTTTTAGTGAGGGTCAGTGTTAGGATTTGTGTTAGGGTTAGGGTTAGCGAATGGTGAGTGATTAAGGTACTGTTTAGGGTATGACAGCGATCAAGGGTTAGCGGACATGTGAGGGCACGAGTTAGTGTTGGTGTACTGGTTAAGATTAGGGCATGGGTGAGGGTATGGCTTCGGGTGAGGGTGAGTGTTAGGATTCGGGTTAGGGTTAGGGTTAGGAAATGGGGAGGGATTAGGGTACAGTTTAGGGTACAACAACGCTTAAGTGTTATCGTACGTGTGAGGGCACGATTTAGTGTTGGTGTACTGGTTAAGAATAGGGCATGGGTGAGGGTAAGGCTTCGGGTTAGGGACAGTTTTAGGGATCGGGTTAGGGTTAGAATTAGGCAATGGGGAGGGATTAGGGTACAGGTTAGGGTACGGCAACGGTTTAGGTTGCGAATACGTTGGAGGGCATGGTTTAGTGTTGATGTACTGGTTAAAATTAGGACACGGGTGAGGGTAATGCTTCGTGTGAGGGTCAGGTTTAGGATTAGGGTTAGGGTTAGTGATAGGGAATGGGGAGGGATTCGGGTACGCTTTATGGTATGGCTGCAGTTTAGGGTTAGCCTATGTGTGAGGGCACGGTTTAGTGTTGGTGTACTGGTTAAGATAAGGTCACTGGTGAGTGTAAGGCTTCGGGTGAGGGTCAGGGTTAGGATTCGGGTTAGGTTTAGTATTAGGGAATGGTGAGGGATTAGGGTACAATTTAGTGTAAGACAACACTTAAGGGTTAGCGTACGTGTGAGGGCACGAGTTAGTGTTGGTGTACTGGTTAAGATTAGGTCACGGGTGAGAGTAAGGCTTCGGGTGATGGTCAGGTTTAGGGTTTGGGTTAGGGTTAGGGTTAGGGATTGGGGAGGGATTAGGGTACAGTTTAGGGTATGACAACGCTTAAGTGTTAGTGTGCGTGTGAGGGCACGAGTCAGTGTTGGTGTACTGGTTAAGATTAGGGCCCGGGTGAGGGTAAGGCTTCGGGTGAGTGTCAGGTTTACGGTTAGGGTTAGAGTTAGAGTTAGGGAATGGGAGGGATTAGGGTACAGGTTAGGATACGACAACACTTAAGTATTAGAGTACATGTGAGTGCACAAGTTAGTGTTGGTGTACTGGTTAAGATTAGGGCACTGGAGAGGGTAAGGTTTCGGGTGAGGGTAAGGGTTAGGATTCGTGTTAGAGTTAGGATTAGGGAATGGGGAGGGATTGGGGTACAGGTTAAGGTACGGCAACGGTTTAGGGTTAGCCTACTTTTGAGGGCAGGGGTTAGTGTGGATGTCCTGGTTAAAATTAGAACACGGGTGAGGGTAAAGTTTTGGCCGAGTGTCAGGGTTAGGGTTCGGGTTAGGGTTAGGATTACGGAATGGAGAGCGATTTGGGTACAGGTTTGAGTACGACAATGCTTAAGTGTTAGCATACGTGTGAGGGCACCATTTAGTGTTGCTGTATCGGTTAATATTAGGTGATGGGTGAGGGTAAGGCTTCGGGTGAGGGTCAAGTTTAGGATTAGGGTTAGGGTTAGAGTTAGGGAATGGGGAAGGATTAGGGTACAGGCTAGGGTACGACAACGCTTAAGGGTTCGCATAATTGTGAGGGCACGAGTTAGTGTTTATGTATTGGTTAAGACAAGGGCACTGGTGAGGGTAAGGCCTCGGCAAAGGGTCACGTTCAGGGTTTGGGTTAGGGTTAGGGTTAGGGAATGGGGTGGCATTAGGGTACAGGATAGGGTACGGCAACGCTTAGGGGTTATGGAACGTTTGAGGGCACGAGTTAGTGTCTGTATACTGGTTAAGATTAGGGCATGGGTTAGGGTAGGGCCTCGGAACAGGGTCAGGTTTAGGGATGGGTTTAGTGTTAGGGTTAGGCAATGGGAGGGATTAGGGATCAGGGTAGGGCCCGGCAACGATTTAGTGTTAGCCTACGTTGGAGGGCATGGGTTAGTGTTGATGGACTGTTTAAAATTAGGACACGGATGAGGGTAAATCTTCGGGTGAGTGTCAGGGTTAGGGTTTGGGTTAGAGTTAGGGTTAGGGAATGGAGAGGGATTAGGGTACAGGTTAGGGAACGGCTGCGGTTTAGGGTTAGCGTACATGTGAGGGCACGGTTTAGTGATGGTTTATTGGTTAAGATTAGGTCACGCGTGAGGGTAAGGCTTAGAGTGAGGCTCAGTGTTAGGATTCTGGTTAGGGTTAGGGTTAGGGAATGGGGAGGGATTAGGGTACAATTTAGGGTATGACAACGCTTAAGGGTTGTCGTACGTGTGAGGGCATGAGTTAGTGTTGTTGTCCTGGTTAAGATTAGGGCACGGGTGAGGGTAAGGCTTCGGGTGAGGGCCAGGGTTAGGATTCGTTTTTGGGTTAGTTTAAGGGAATGGAGAGGAATTAGGGTACAGGCTAGGGTACGACAAAGCTTAAGGGTTCGCATAATTGTGAGGGCACGAGTTAGTGTTAGTGTACTGGTTAAGACAAGGGCACCGGTGAGGGTAAGGCCTCGGAAAAGGGTCACGTTCAGGGTTGGGGTTAGGGTTAGGGTTAGGGAATGGGGATGGATTAGGGTGGAACATAGGGAACGACAACGCTTAAGGGTTAGTGTACGTTTGAGGGTACGAGTTAGTGTTTGTGTACTGGTTAAGATTAGGGCATGGGTTAGGGTAGGGCCTCGGAAGAGGGTTATGTTTAGGGATGGGGTTAGGGTTATGGTTAGGCAATTGGAGGGATTAGGGAACAGGGTAGGGCACGGCAACTGTTTAGTGTTAGCCTACGTTGGAGGGCATGGGTTAGTGTTGATGGACTGTTTAAAATTAGGAAACGGGTGAGGGTAAATTTTAGGGTGAGTGTCAGGGTTAGATTTCATGTTAGGGTCAGGGTTAGGGAATGGAGAGGTATTAGGGTACAGTTTAGGGTACGACAGTGCTTAAGGGTTACTGTTCGTGTGAGGGCAAGAGTTAGTGATAGTGTCCTGGTTAAGATTAGGGAACGGGTGAGGGTAAGTGTTCATGTGAGGGTCAGGTTTACGATTCGGTTTAGGGTTAGGGTTAGGGAAAGGGGAGGGATTAGGGCACAGTTTAGGGTACGATGAGGCTTAAGGGTTAGCGTACGTGTGAGGTCACTAGTTAGTGTTAGTGTACTGGTTACTATTAGGGCACGGGTGAGTGTAAGGCCTCGGAAGAGGGTCACGATAAGGGTTTGGGTTAGGGTTATGGTTAGGGAATAGGATTGATTAGGGTACAGGTTACGGTACAGCTGCGGTTTAGGGTTAGCGTACGTGTGAGGGCATGAGTTAGTGTTGGTGTCCTGGTTAAGATTAGGGCACGGTTGAGGGTAAGGCTTCGGGTGAGGGTCAGGGTTAGGATTCGGGTTAGGGTTAGGGTTATGGGATGGAGAGGGATTAGGGTACAGGCTAGGGTACGCCAAAGCTTAAGGGTTTGCATAATTGTGAGGATACGAGTTAGTGTTCGTGTACTGCTTAAGACAAGGGCACCGGTGAGGGTAAGGCCTCGGAAAAGGGTCACGTTCAGGGTTTGGGTTAGGTTTAGGGGTAGGGAATGGGGAGGGATTAGGGTACAGGATAGGGTAAGACAATGCTTAAGGGTTAGCGTACGTTTGACGGCACGATTTAGTGTTTGTGTACTGGTTAAGATTAGGGCATGGGTTAGGGTAGGGCCTCAGAAGAGGGTCAGGTTTAGGGATGGGGTTAGGGTTAGGGTTAGGCAATGGGAGGGATTAGGGAACAGGGTAGGGCACGGCAACGATTTAGTGTTAGCCTAAGTGGAGGGCATGGGTTAGTGTTTAGTGTTTATGTGTTAGTGTTTATGTGTTTATGCTTAAGTGTTAGCATACGTGTGAGGGCACCGTTTAGTGTTGCTGTATCGGTTAATATTAGGTGATGCGTGAGGGTAAGGCTTCGGGTGAGGGTCAAGTTTAGGATTAGGGTTAGGGTTAGAGTTAGGGAATGGGGAGGGATTAGGGTACAGGTTAATGTACGGCAACGGTTTAGGGTTAGCCTACGTTGGAGGGCATGGTTTATTGTTTATGTACTGGATAAGTTAGGACACGGGTGAGGGTAATGCATCGATGAGTTTTAGGTTTAGTGTTCGGGTTAGCGTTAGGGTTAGGGAATGGAGAGGGATTAGGGTAGAGGTTAGGGTAGGGCAGTTGTTTAGGTTTAGCGTATATGTGAGGGCACAGTTTAGTGTTTGCGTACTGGTTAAGATTAGGTCACAGGTGAGGGTAAGGCTTCAGATGAGGGTCAAGATTAGGATTCGGGTTACGGTTAGAGTTAGGGAATGGGGAGGGATTAGGGTACAGTTTAGGGTTTGACAAAGTTTAAGGGTTAGCGTACGTGTGAGGGCACGAGTTAGTGTTGGTGTACTGGTTAAGATTAGTGCATGGGTGAGGGTAAGGCTTCGGGTGAGAGAAAGGATTAGGGATCGGTTTAGGGTTAGTGTCAGGCAATGTGGAGGGTTTAGGGTACAGGTTAGGCTACGGCAATGGTTTAGGGATAACCTACGTTGGCGGGAATGTGTTAGTGTTGATTTACTGCTTAAAATTAGGACATGGGTGAGGGTAAAACTTCGGAGGAGTGTTAGGGTTAGGGTTCGGTTTAGAGTTAGGGTTAGTGAATGGAGAGGGATTAGCGTACAGGTTAGGGTACGGCTGCGGTTTAGGGTTAGCGTACGTTTGAGGGCACGGTTTAGTGTTGGTGTACTGGTTAAGAATAGGTCACAGGTGAGTGTAAGGCTTCAGGAGAGGGTCAAGGTTAATATTCGGGTTAGGGTTAGGGTTACTGATTGGGGATCGATTAGGGTACAGTTTAGTGCACGACAACGCTTAAGGGTTAGCATCTGTGTGAGGGCACGAGTTATTGTTGGTGTACTGGTTAAGTTTAGGGCACGGGTGAGGGTAAGGCTTCGGGTTAGGGACACTTTTAGGGATCGGGTTAGGGTTAAGGTTAGGCAATGGGGAGTGATTAGTGTACAGGTTAGGGTACGGCAACAGCTTAGGGTTAGCCTACGTTGGAGGGCATGGTTTAGTGTTGATATACTGGTTAAAATTAGGACACGGGTGAGGGTAAAGCTTCGGGTCAGGGTCAGTGTTTGGTTTAGGTTTAGGGTTAGTGTTAGGGAATGGGGAGGGATTAGGGTACAGTTAAGGGTACGACAATGCTTAAGGGTTAGAATAAGTGTGAGGGCACAAGTTAGTGTTGGTGTACTGGTTAAGATTAGGGCACGGGTGATGGTAAGGCTCTGAGTGAGGGTCAGTGTTAGGATTTGTGTTAGGGTTAGGGTTAGGGAATGGTGGGGGATTAAGGTACTGTTTAGGGTATGACAGCGATCAAGGGTTAGCGTACGTGTGAGGGCACGAGTTAGTGTTGGTGTACTGGTTAAGATTAGGGCACGGGTGAGGGTAAGTCTTTGGGTGAGGGTCAGGGTTAGGGTTCGGGTTCGGGTTAGGGTTAGGGGATGGGGAGGGATTACGGTACAGTTTATGGTACGACAACGCTTAAGGGTTAGCGTAAGTGTGAGGGCACCAGTTACTGTTGGTGTACTGGTTAAGATTAGGGCACGGGTGAAGGTAAGGCTTAGGGTGAGAGAAAGGATTAGGGATCGGTTTATGGTTAGGGTTAGGAATTGTGGAGGGTTTACGGTACAGGTTAGTCTACGGCAATGGTTTAGTGTTAGCCTACGTTGGAGGGCATGGGTTAGTGTTGATTTACTGCTTAAAATTAGGACATGGGTGAGGGTAAAATTTCGGGTGAGTGTTAGGGTTACGGTTCGGGTTAGGGTTAGGGTTAGGGAATGGAGAGGGATTAGCGTACAAGTAAGGGTACGGCTGCGGTTTAGGGTTACTGTACGTGTGATGGCACGGTTTAGTGTTGGTGTACTGGTTAAGATTAGGTCACGGGTGAGGGTAAGGCTTCGGTTGAGGGTCAGGGTTAGGATTCGGGTTGGGGTTAGGTTTAGGGAATGGTGAGGGATTAGGGTACAGTTTAGGGTTTGACAACGATTAAGTGTTAGCGTATGGGTGAGGGCATGAGTTAGTGTTGGTGTACTGGTTAAGATTAGGGCACGGGTGAGGGTAAGGGTTTTAGTGAGGGTCAGTGTTAGGATTTGTGTTAGGGTTAGGGTTAGGGAATGGTGACGATTAATGTACTGTTTAGGGTATGACAGCGATCAAGGGTTAGCGGACGTGTGAGGGCACGAGTTAGTGTTGGTGTACTGGTTAAGATTAGGGCAAGGGTGAGGGTATGGCTTCGGGTGAGTGAGGGTTAGGATTCGGGTTAGGGTTAGGAAATGGGGAGGCATTAGGGTACAGTTTGGGGTACAAAAATGCTTAAGGGTTAGCGTACGTGTGAGGGCACGAGTTAGTGTTGGTGTACTGGTTAAGATTAGGGCACGGGTGAGGGTAAGGCTTCGGTTTAGGGCCAGGGTTAGGATTCTGGTTAGGGTTAGGCTTAGGGAATGGATAGGGATTAGGGTAATATTTAGGATACGACAACGCTTTAGCGTTAACGTACGTGTGAGAGCACAAGTTAGGGTTGGTGTACTGGTTAAGATTAGGGCACGGGTGAGGGTAAGGCTTTTAGTGAGGGTCAGTGTTAGGATTTGTGTTAGGGTTAGGGTTAGCGTATGGTGAGTGATTAAGGTACTGTTTAGGGTATGACAGCGATCAAGGGTTAGCGGACATGTGAGGGTACGAGTTAGTGTTGGTGTACTGGTTAAGATTAGGGCATGGGTAAGGGTATGGCTTCGGGTGAGGGTGAGTGTTAGGATTCGGGTTAGGGTTAGGGTTAGGAAATGGGGAGGGATTAGGGTACAGTTTAGGGTACAACAACGCTTAAGTGTTATCGTACGTGTGAGGGCACGATTTAGTGTTGGTGTACTGGTTAAGAATAGGGCATGGGTGAGGGTAAGGCTTCGGGTTAGGGACAGTTTTAGGGATCGGGTTAGGGTTAGAATTAGGCAATGGGGAGGGATTAGGGTACAGGTTAGGGTACGGCAACGGTTTAGGTTGCGAATACGTTGGAGGGCATGGTTTAGTGTTGATGTACTGGTTAAAATTAGGACACGGGTGAGGGTAATGCTTCGTGTGAGGTTCAGGTTTAGGATTAGGGTTAGGGTTAGTGATAGGGAATGGGGAGGGATTCGGGTACGCTTTATGGTATGGCTGCAGTTTAGGGTTAGCCTATGTGTGAGGGCACGGTTTAGTGTTGGTGTACTGGTTAAGATAAGGTCACTGGTGAGTGTAAGGCTTCGGGTGAGGGTCAGGGTTAGGATTCGGGTTAGGTTTAGTATTAGGGAATGGTGAGGGATTAGGGTACAATTTAGTGTAAGACAACATTTAAGGGTTAGCGTACGTGTGAGGGCACGAGTTAGTGTTGGTGTACTGGTTAAGATTAGGTCACGGGTGAGAGTAAGGCTTCGGGTGATGGTCAGGTTTAGGGTTTGGGTTAGGGTTAGGGTTAGGGATTGGGGAGGGATTAGGGTACAGTTTAGGGTATGACAACGCTTAAGTGTTAGTGTGCGTGTGAGGGCACGAGTCAGTGTTGGTGTACTGGTTAAGATTAGGGCACGGGTGAGGGTAAGGCTTCAGGTGAGTGTCAGGTTTACGGTTAGGGTTAGAGTTAGAGTTAGGGAATAGGAGGGATTAGGGTACAGGTTAGGGTACGACAGCACTTAAGGATTAGAGTACATGTGAGTGCACAAGTTAGTGTTGGTGTACTGGTTAAGATTAGGGCACGGGAGAGGTTAAGGTTTCGGGTGAGGGTCAGGTTTAGGATTCGTGTTAGAGTTAGGGTTAGGGAATGGGGAGGGATTGGGGTACAGGTTAAGGTACGGCAACGGTTTAGGGTTAGCCTACTTTGGAGGGCAGGGGTTAGTGTGGATGTCCTGGTTAAAATTAGAACACGGGTGAGAGTAAAGTTTTGGCCGAGTGTCAGGGTTAGGGTTCGGGTTAGGTTTAGGATTACGGAATGGAGAGCGATTAGGGTACAGGTGAGAGTACGACAATGCTTAAGTGTTAGCATACGTGTGAGGGCACCTTTTAGTGTTGCTGTATCGGTTAATATTAGGTGATGGGTGAGGGTAAGGCTTCGGGTGAGGGTCAAGTTTAGGATTAGGGTTAGGGTTAGAGTTAGGGAATGGGGAGGGATTAGGGTACAGGTTAATGTACGGCAACGGTTTAGGGTTAGCCTACGTTGGAGGGCATGGTTTATTGTTTATGTACTGGATAAATTAGGACACGGGTGAGGGTAATGCATCGGGTGAGTTTTAGGGTTAGGGTTCGGGTTAGGGTTAGGGTTAGGGAATGGAGAGGGATTAGGGTAGAGGTTAGGGTACGGCAGTTGTTTAGGGTTAGCGTATATGTGAGGGCACAGTTTAGTGTTGGCGTACTGGTTAAGATTAGGTCACAGGTGAGTGTAAGGCTTCAGATGAGGGTCAAGATTAGGATTCTGGTTACGGTTAGAGTTAGGGAATGGGGAGGGATTAGGGTACAGTTTAGGGCTCGACAAAGTTTAAGGGTTAGCGTACGTGTGAGGGCATGGTTTAGTGTTGATATACTGGTTAAAATTAGGACACGGGTGAGGGTAAAGCTTCGGGTCATGGTCAGTGTTTGGTTTAGGTTTAGGGTTAGTGTTAGGGAATGGGGAGGGATTAGGGTACAGTTAAGGGTACGACAATGCTTAAGGGTTAGAATATGTGTGAGGGCACAAGTTAGTGTTGGTGTACTGGTTAAGATTAGGGCACGGGTGATGGTAAGGCTCTGAGTGAGGGTCAGTGTTAGGATTTGTGTTAGGGTTAGGGTTAGGGAATGGTGGGGGATTAAGGTACTGTTTAGGGTATGACAGCGATCAAGGGTTAGCGTACGTGTGAGGGCACGAGTTAGTGTTGGTGTACTGGTTAAGATTAGGGCGCAGGTGAGGGTAAGGCATCGGGTGAGGGTCAGGGTTAGGATTCGGGTTCGGGTTAGGGTTAGGGAATGGGGAGGGATTACGGTACAGTTTATGGTACAACAACGCTTAAGGGTTAGCGTAAGTGTGAGGGCACCAGTTAGTGTTGGTGTACTGGTTAAGATTAGGGCACGGGTGAAGGAAAGGCTTCGGGTGAGAGAAAGGATTAGGGATCGGTTTAGGGTTAGGGTTAGGAATTGTGGAGGGTTTACGGTACAGGTTAGGCTACGGCAATGGTTTAGTGTTAGCCTACGTTGGAGGGCATGGGTTAGTGTTGATTTATTGCTTAAAATTAGGACATGGGTGAGGGTAAAATTTCGGGTGAGTGTTAGGGTTACGGTTCGGGTTAGGGTTAGGGTTAGGGAATGGAGAGGGATTATCGTACAAGTAAGGGTACGGCTGCGGTTTAGCGTTAGCGTACGTGTGATGGCACGGTTTAGTGTTGGTGTACTGGTTAAGATTAGGTCACGGTTGAGGGTAAGGCTTCGGTTGAGGGTCAGGGTTAGGATTCGGGTTGGGGTTAGTGTTAGGGAATGGTGAGGGATTAGGGTACAGTTTAGGGTTTGACAACGATTAAGGGTAAGCGTACGGTTGAGGGCACGAGTTAGTGTTGGTGTACTGGTTAAGATTAGTGCACGGGTGAGGGTAAAGCTTCGGTTTAGGGCCAGGGTTAGGATTCTGGTTAGGGTTAGGGTTAGGGAATGGATAGGGATTAGGGTAATATTTAGGATATGACAACGCTTTGGCGTTAACGTACGTGTGAGGGCACGAGTTAGGGTTGGTGTACTGGTTAAGATTAGGGCACGGGTGAGGGTAAGGCTTTTAGTGAGGGTCAGTGTTAGGGTTTGTGTTAGGGTTAGGGTTAGGGAATGGTGAGGGATTAATGTACTGTTTAGTGTATGACAGCGATCAAGGGTTAGCGTACGTGTGAGGGCACGAGTTAGTGTTGGTGTACTGGTTAAGATTAGGGCACGGGTGAGGGTAAGGCTTCGGTTTAGGGCCAGGATTAGGATTCTGGTTAGGGTTAGGGTTAAGAAATGGGGAGGGATTAGGGTACAGTTTAGGGTACAACAATGCTTAAGGGTTAGCGTACGTGTGAGGGCACGAGTTAGTGTTGGTGTACTGGTTAAGATTAGTGCATGGGTGAGGGTAAGGCTTCGGGTGAGAGAAAGGATTAGGGATCGGTTTAGGGTTAGTGTTAGGCAATGTGGATGGTTTAGGTTACAAGTTAGGCTACGGCAATGGTTTAGGGTTAACCTACGTTGGAGGGAATGTGTTAGTGTTGATTTACTGCTTAAAATTAGGACATGGGTGAGGGTAAAACTTCGGGGGAGTGTTAGGGTTAGGGTTCGGTTTAGAGTTAGGGTTAGTGAATGGAGAGGGATTAGCGTACAGGTTAGGTTACGGCTGCGGTTTAAGGTTAGCGTACGTGTGAGGGCACGGTTTAGTGTTGGTGTACTGGTTAAGAATAGGTCACAGGTGAGGGTAAGGCTTCAGGAGAGGGTCAGGGTTAATATTCGGGTTAGGGTTAGGGTTACTGTTTGGGGATCGATTAGGGTACAGTTTAGTGCACGACAACGCTTAAGGGTTAGCATCTGTGTGAGGGCACGAGTTAGTGTTGGTGTACTGGTTAAGTTTAGGGCACGGGTGAGGGTAAGGCTTCGGGTTAGGGACAATTTTAGGGATCGGGTTAGGGTTAAGGTTAGGCAATGGGGAGTGATTAGGGTACAGGTTAGGGTACGGCAACAGCTTAGTGTTAGCCTACGTTGGAGGGCATGGTTTAATGTTGATATACTGGTTAAAATTAGAACACGGGTGAGGGTAAAGGTTCGGGTCAGGGTCATTGTTTGGTTTAGGTTTAGGGTTAGTGTTAGGGAATGGGGAGGGTTTAGGGTACAATTAAGGGCACGACAATGCTTAAGGGTTAGAATATGTGTGAGGGCACAAGTTAGTGTTGGTGTGCTGGTTAAGATTAGGGCACGGGTGATGGTAAGGCTCTGAGTTAGGGTCAGAGTTAGGATTTGTGTTAGGGTTAGGGTTAGTGAATGGTGAGGGATTAAGGTACTGTTTAGGGTATGACAGCGATCAAGGGTTAGCGTACGTGTGAAGGCACGAGTTAGTGTTGGTGTACTGGTTAAGATTAGGGCACGGGTGAGGGTAAGTCTTCGGGTGAGGGTCAGGGTTAGGATTCGGGTTAGGGTTAAGGCTAGGGAATGGGGAGGGATTAGGGTACAGTTTAGCGTATGACAACGCTTAACTGTTAGCGTACGTGTGAAAGCATGAGTTAGTTTTGGTGTACTGGCTAAGATTAGGGCACACGTGAGGGTAAGGCTTCGGGTGAGGGACAGGATTAGGGATCGATTTAGGGTTATGGTTAGGAAATGGGGAGGGATTAGGTTACAGGATAGTGTATGGAAACGGTTTAGAGTTCGTGTACGTGTGAGGGCACAGGTTAGTATTCATATATTGACTAAGATTAGGGCACGGGTGAATGTAAGGCTTCTGGGGAGAGTCAGGTTTACGGTTAGGTTTAGGGTTAGGGAATGGAGAGGGATTAGGGTACAGGTTAGGGTACGGCTGCAGTTTACGGTTAACGCACGTGTGAGGGCACAGTTTATTGTTAGTGTACTGGTTAAGATTAGGACGCGGGTGAGATTAAGGCCTCGGAAGAGAGTCATGTTTAGGGTTAGAGTTAGGGTTACAGAATCGGGAGGGATTAGTGTACAGGTTAGGGTACGGCAACGATTTAGTGTTAGAATACGTTGGAGGTCATGGGTTAGTGTTGATGTACAGGTTAAAATTAGTACACGGGTGAGGGTAAAGCTTCGGGTGAATGTCAGGTTTAGGGTTGGTGTTAGGGTTAGCATTAGGGAATTGATAGGGATTAGGGTAGAGGTTATGGTACGGCTGTTGTTTAGGGTTAGCGTACCTGTGAGGGCATGGTTTCGTGTTGGCGTACTGGTTAAGATTAGGTCACAGGTGAGGGTAAGGCTTCGGGTGACGGTCAGGATTAGGATTAGGTTTAGGGTTACAGTTAGGGAATGGGAGGTATTAGGCTACAGTTTAGGGTACGACAACGCTTAAGGGTTAGCGTACGTGTGTGGGCACGAGTTAGTGTTGGTGTACTGGTTAATATTAGGGCAGGGGTGAGGTTAAGGCTTCGGGTGAGGGTCAGGGCTAGAATTCGGGTTAGGGTTAGCGTTAGGGAATGGGGAAGGATTAGGGTACAGTTTAGGGTACGACAGCGCTTAAGGGTTAATGTACGCGTGAGAGCACGTGTTAGGGTTGGTGTACTGTTTAAGATTAGGGCACGGGTGATGGTAAGGGTTCGGGTGGGGGTCAGGGTTAGGATTCGTGTTAGGTTTAGGGTTAGGGAATGGGGAGGGATTAGGGCACAGGTTAGGTTATGACAACACTTAAGGGTTATGGTACGTGTGAGGGTACGAGTTACTGTTGGTGTACTGGTTTAGATTAGGGCACGGGTGAGTGTAAGGACTCTGAAGAGGGTCAGGTTTAGGGTTTGGTTTAGGTTTAGAGTTCAGGAATGGGGAGTTATTAGGGTACATGTTAGGTTATGTCAACGGGTTAGGGTTAGCCTACGTTGGAGGGCATGTGTTAGTGTTGGTGTACTGGTTAAAATTAGGACACGGGTGAGTGTAAATCTTCGGGTGAGTGTCAGGTTTAGGGTTAGTATTCGGGTTAGGGTCAGGGTTACGGAATGGGGAGGGATTAGGGTACAGTTTAGGGTACGACTACGCTTAAGGGTTAACGTACGTGTGAGGTCACAAGTTAGTGTTGGTGTACTGGTTAAGATTAGGGCACGGGTGAGGGTAAGGCTTCGGGTGAAGATTAGGGTTAGGATTTTGGTTAGTTTTAGGGTTAGGAAATGGGAAGGGATTAGGGTACAGGTTAGGGTAAGACAACACTTAAGCGTTAGTGTACGTGTGAGGGCACGAGTTAGTGTTGGTGTCCTGATTAAGTTTAGGGCACGGGTGAGGGTAAGGCCATGGAAGAGGGTCAGGTTAACGGTTTCGTTTAGGGTTAGTGTTAGGTAAAGGAGAGGGATTAGGGTACAGATTAGGGTACGGCAACGGTTTAGGGTTAGCCTACGTTGGAGGGCATGGTTTAGTGTTGATGCACTTGTTAAAATTAGGACACTGGTGAGGGTAAAGCTTCGAGTGAGTGTCAGGGTTAGGGTTCGGGTTCGGGTTAGGGTTAGGGAATGGGGAGGGATTACGGTACAGTTTATGGTACGACAATGCTTAAGGGTTAGCGTAAGTGTGAGGGCACCAGTTAGTGTTGGTGTACTGGTTAAGATTAGGGCACAGGTGAAGGTAAGGCTTCGGGTGAGAGAAAGGATTAGGGATCAGTTTAGGGTTAGGGTTAGGAATTGTGGAGGGTTTACGGTACAGGTTAGGCTACGGCAATGGTTTAGTGTTAGCCTACATTGGAGGGCATGGGTTAGTGTTAATTTATTGCTTAAAATTAGGACATGGGTGAGGGTAAAATTTCGGGTGAGTGTTAGGGTTACGGTTCGGGTTAGGGTTAGGGTTAGGGAATGGAGAGGGATTAGCGTACAAGTAAGGGTACGGCTGCGGTTTAGGGTTAGTGTACGTGTGATGGCACGGTTTAGTGTTGGTGTACTCGTTAAGATTAGGTCACGGGTGAGGGTACGGCTTCGGTTGAGGGTCAGGGTTAGGATTCGGGTTGGGGTTAGGGTTAGGGAATGGTGAGGGATTAGGGTACAGTTTAGGGTTTGACAACGATTAAGGGTTAGCGAACGGGTGAGGGCATGAGTTAGTGTTGGTGTACTGGTTAAGATTAGGGCACGGGTGAGGGTAAGGCTTCGGTTTAGGGCCAGGGTTAGGATTCTGGTTAGGATTAGGGTTAGGGAATGGAAAGGGATTAGGGTAATATTTAGGATACGACAACGCTTTAGCGTTAACGTACGTGTGAGGGCACGAGTTACGGTTGGTGTACTGGTTAAGATTAGGTCACGGGTGAGAGTAAGGCTTCGGGTGATGGTCAGGTTTAGGGTTCGGGTTAGGGTTAGGGTTAGGGATTGGGGAGGGATTAGGGTACAGTTTAGGGTATGACAACGCTTAAGTGTTAGTGTGCGTGTGAGGGCACGAGTCAGTGTTGGTGTACTGGTTAAGATTAGGGCCCGGGTGAGGGTAAGGATTCGGGTGAGTGTCAGGTTTACGGTTAGGGTTAGAGTTAGAGTTAGGGAATGGGAGGGATTAGGGTACAGGTTAGGGTACGACAACACTTAAGGATTAGAGTACATGTGAGTGCACAAGTTAGTGTTGGTGTACTGGTTAAGATTAGGGAACAGGAGAGGGTAAGGTTTCTGGTGAGGGTCAGGGTTAGGATTCGTGTTAGAGTCAGGGTTAGGGAATGGGGAGGGATTGGGGTACAGGTTAAGGTACGGCAACGGTTTAGGGTTAGCCTACTTTGGAGCGCAGGGGTTAGTGTGGATGTCCTGGTTAAAATTAGAACACGGGTGAGGGTAAAGTTTTGGCCGAGTGTCAGGGTTAGGGTTCGGGTTAGGGTTAGGATTACGGAATGGAGAGCGATTTGGGTACAGGTTTGAGTACGACAATGCTTAAGTGTTAGCATACGTGTGAGGGCACCATTTAGTGTTGCTGTATCGGTTAATATTAGGTGATGGGTGAGGGTAAGGCTTCGGGTGAGGGTCAAGTTTAGGATTAGGGTTAGGGTTAGAGTTAGGGAATGGGGAGGGATTAGGGTACAGGTTAATGTACGGCAACAGTTTAGGGTTAGCCTACGTTGGAGGGCATGGCTTATTGTTTATGTACTGGATAAATTAGGGCACGTGTGAGGGTAATGCATCGGGTGAGCTTTAAGGTTAGGTTTCGGGTTAGGGTTAGGGTTAGGGAATGGAGAGGGATTAGGATAGAGCTTAGGGTATGGCAGTTGTTTAGGGTTAGCGTATATGTGAGGGCACAGTTTAGTGTTGGCGTACTGGTTAAGATTAGGTCACAGGTGAGGGTAAGGCTTCAGATGAGGGTCAAGATTAGGATTCGGGTTACGGTTAGAGTTAGGGAATGGGGAGGGATTAGGGTACAGTTTAGGGTTCGACAAAGTTTAAGGGTTAGCATACGTGTGAGGGCACGAGTTAGTGTTGGTGTACTGGTTAAGATTAGTGCATGGGTGAGGGTAAGGCTTCGGGTGAGAGAAAGGATTAGGGACCGGTTTAGGGTTAGTGTTAGGCAATGTGGAGGGTTTAGGGTACAGGTTAGGCTACGGCAATAGTTTAGGGTTAACCTACGTTGGAGGGAATGTGTTAGGGTTGATTTACTGCTTAAAATTAGGACATGGGTGAGGGTAAAACTTCGGGGGAGTGTTAGGGTTAGGGTTCGGTTTAGAGTTAGGGTTAGTGAATGGAGAGGGATTAGCGTACAAGTAAGGGTACAGCTGCGGTTTAGCGTTAACGTACGTGTGATGGCACGGTTTAGTGTTGGTGTACTGGTTAAGATTAGGTCACGGGTGAGGGTAAGGCTTCGGTTGAGGGTCAGCGTTAGGATTCGGGTTGGGGTTAGGGTTAGGGAATGGTGAGGGATTAAGGTACAGTTTAGTGTTTGACAACGATTAAGGGTTAGCGTACGTGTGAGGGCACGAGTTAGTGTTGGTGTACTGGTTAAGATTAGGGCAAGGGTGAGGGTATGGCTTTGGGTGAGTGAGGGTTAGGATTCGGGTTAGGGTTAGGGTTAGGAAATGGGGAGGGATTAGGGTACAGTTTAGGGTACAACAATGCTTAAGGGTTAGCGTACGTGTGAGGGCACGAGTTAGTGTTGTTGTACTGGTTAAGATTAGGGCACGGGTGAGGGTAAGGCTTCGGTTTAGGGCCAGGGTTAGGATTCTGGTTAGGGTTAGGGTTAGGGAATGGATAGGGATTAGGGTAATATTTAGGATACGACAACGCTTTAGCGTTAACGTACGTGTGAGGGCACGAGTTAGGGTTGGTGTACTGGTTAAGATTAGGGCACGGGTGAGGGTAAGGCTTTTAGTGAGGGTCAGTGTTAGGATTTGTGTTAGGGTTAGGGTTAGCGAATGGTGAGGGATTAAGGTACTGTTTAGGGTATGACAGCTTTCAAGGGTTAGCGGACGTGTGAGGGCACGAGTTAGTGTTGGTGTACTGATTCAGATTAGGGCATGTGTGAGGGTATGGCTTCGGGTGAGGGTGAGAGTTAGGATTCGGGTTAGGGTTAGGGTTAGGAAATGGGGAGGGATTAGGGTACAGTTTAGGGTACAACAACGCTTAAGGGTTAGCGTATGTGTGAGGGCACGAGTTAGTGTTGGTGTACTGGTTAAGAATAGGGCATGGGTGAGGGTAACGCTTCGGGTTAGGGACAGTTTTAGGGATCGGGTTAGGGTTAGAATTAGGCAATGGGGAGGGATTAGGGTACAGGTTAGGGTACGGCAATGGTTTAGGTTGCGAATACGTTGGAGGGCATGGTTTAGTGTTGATGTACTGGTTAAAATTAGGACACGGGTGAGGGTAATGCTTCGTGTGAGGGTCAGGTTTAGGATTAGGGTTAGGGTTAGTGATAGGGAATGGGGAGGGATTCGGGTACGCTTTATGGTATGGCTGCAGTTTAGGGTTAGCGTATGTGTGAGGGCACGGTTTAGTGTTGGTGTACTGGTTATGATTAGGTCACTGGTGAGTGTAAGGCTTCGGGTGAGGGTCAGGGTTAGGATTCGGGTTAGGGTTAGTATTAGGGAATGGTGAGGGATTAGGGTACAATTTATTGTAAGACAACACTTAAGGGTTAGCGTACGTGTGAGGGCACGAGTTAGTGTTGGTGTACTGGTTAAGTTTAGGGCACGGGTGAGAGTAAGGCTTCGGGTTAGGGACACTTTTAGGGATCGGGTTAGGGTTAAGGTTAGGCAATGGGGAGGGATTAGGGTACAGGTTAGGGTACGGCAACAGCTTAGGGTTAGCCTACGTTGGAGGGCATGGTTTAGTGTTGATATACTGGTTAAAATTAGGACACGGGTGAGGGTAAAGCTTCGGGTCAGGGTCAGTGTTTGGTTTAGGTTTAGGGTTAGTGTTAGGGAATGGGGAGGGATTAGGGTACAGTTAAGGGTACGACAATGCTTAAGGGTTAGAATATGTGTGAGGGCACAAGTTAGTTTTGGTGTACTGGTTAAGATTAGGGCACGGGTGATGGTAAGGCTCTTAGTGAGGGTCAGTGTTAGGATTTGTGTTAGGGTTAGGGTTAGGGAATGGTGAGGGATTAAGGTACTGTTTAGGGTATGACAGTGATCAAGGGTTAGCGTACGTGTGAGGGCACGAGTTAGTGTTGGTGTACTGGTTAAGATTGGGGCACGGGTGAGGGTAAGGCTTCGGGTGAGGGTCAGGGTTCGGATTCGGGTTAGGGTTAAGGTTAGGGAATGGGGAGGGATTAGGGTACAGTTTAGCGTATGACAACGCTTAACTGTTAGCGTACGTGTGAAGGCATGAGTTAGTTTTGGTGTACTGGCTAAGATTAGGGCACGGGTGAGGGTAAGTCTTCGGGTGAGGGACAGGATTAGGGATCGGGTTAGGGTTATGGTTAGGAAATGGGGAGGGATTAGGTTACAGGTTAGTGTATGGAAACGGTTTAGAGTTCGTGTACGTGTGAGGGCACAGGTTAGTATTGATATATTGATTAAGATTAGGGCACGGGTGAATGTAAGGCTTCTGGGGAGAGTCAGGTTTAGGGTTAGGTTTAGGGTTAGTGAATGGAGAGGGATTAGGGTACAGGTTAGGGTACGGCTGCAGTTTACGGTTAACGTACGTGTGAGGGCAGAGTTTATTGTTAGTGTACTGGTTAAGATTAGGACACGGGTGAGGTTAAGGCCTCGGGAGAGAGTCATGTTTAGGGTTAGGGTTAGGGTTACGGAATCGGGAGGGATTAGTGTACAGGTTAGGGTACGGCAACGATTTAGTGTTAGAATATGTTGGAGGTCATGGGTTAGTGCTGATGTACAGGTTAAAATTAGTACACGGGTGAGGGTAAAGCTTCGGGTGAATGTCAGGTTTAGGGTTCGGGTTAGGGTTAGCATTAGGGAATTGATAGGGATTAGGGTAGAGGTTATGGTACGGCTGTTGTTTAGGGTTAGCGTACCTGTGAGGGCATGGTTTCGTGTTGGTGTACTGGTTAAGATTAGGTCACAGGTGAGGGTAAGGCTTCGGGTGACGGTCAGGATTAGGATTAGGGTTAGGGTTACAGTTAGGGAATGGGGGGGATTAGGCTACAGTTTAGGGTATGACAACGCTTAAGGGTTAGCGTACGTGTGTGGGCACGAGTTAGTGTTGGTGTACTGGTTAATATTAGGGCAGGGGTGAGGTTAAGGCTTCGGGTGAGGGTCAGGGCTAGAATTCGGGTTAGGGTTAGCGTTAGGGAATGGGGAAGGATTAGGGTACAGTTTAGGGTACGACAGCGCTTAAGGGTTAATGTACGTGTGAGAGCACGTGTTAGGGTTGGTGTACTGTTTACGATTAGGGTACGGATGATGGTAAGGGTTCGGGTGGGGGTCAGGGTTAGGATTCGTGTTAGGTTTAGGGTTAGGGAATGGGGAGGGATTAGGGTACAGGTTAGGTTATGACAACACTTAAGGGTTATGGTACGTGTGAGGGCACGAGTTATGGTTGGTGTACTGGTTTAGATTAGGGCACGGGTGAGTGTAAGGACTCTGAAGGGGGTCAGGTTTAGGGTTTGGTTTAGGTTTAGAGTTCAGGAATGGGGAGTTATTAGGGTACATGTTAGGTTATGTCAACGGGTTAGGGTTAGCCTACGTTGGAGGGCATGTGTTAGTGTTGGTGTACTGGTTAAAATTAGGACACGAGTGAGTGTAAATCTTCGGGTGAGTGTCAGGTTTAGGGTTAGTATTCGGGTTAGGGTCAGGGTTACGGAATGGGGAGGGATTAGGGTACAGTTTAGGGTACGACTACGCTTAAGGGTTAACGTACGTGTGAGGTCACAAGTTAGTGTTGGTGTGCTGGTTAAGATTAGGGCACGGGTGAGGGTAAGGCTTCGGGTGAAGGTTAGGGTTACGATTTTGGTTAGTTTTAGGGTTAGGAAATGTGAAGTGATTAGGGTACATTTCAGGGTACGACAACACTTAAGCGTTAGTGTACGTGTGAGGGCACGAGTTAGTGTTGGTGTCCTGATTAAGATTAGGGCATGGGTGAGGGTAAGGCCATGGAAGAGGGTCAGGTTTAGGGTTTCGTTTAGGGTTAGGGTTAGGTAAAGGGGAGGGATTAGGGTACAGATTAGGGTACGGCAACGGTTTAGCGTTAGCCTACGTTGGAGGGCATGGTTTAGTGTTGATGCACTTGTTAAAATTAGGACACTGGTGAGGGTAAAGCTTCGAGTGAGTGTCAGGGTTAGGGTTCGGGTTCGGGTTAGGGTTAGGGAATGGGGAGGGATTACGGTACAGTTTATGGTACGACAATGCTTAAGGGTTAGCGTAAGTGTGAGGGCACCAGTTAGTGTTGGTGTACTGGTTAAGGTTAGGGCACGGGTGAAGGTAAGGCTTCGGATGAGAGAAAGGATTAGGGATCGGTTTAGGGTTAGGTCTAGGAATTGTGGAGGGTTTACGGTACAGGTTAGGCTACGGCAATGGTTTAGTGTTAGCCTACGTTCGAGGGCATAGGTTAGTGTTGATTTATTGCTTAAAATTAGGACATGGGTGAGGGTAAAATTTCGGGTGAGTGTTAGGTTTACGGTTCAGGTTAGGGTTAGGGTTAGGGAATGGAGAGGGATTAGCGTACAAGTAAGGGTACGGCTGCGGTTTAGCGTTAGCGTACGTGTGATGGCACGGTTTAGTGTTGGTGTGCTGCTTAAGATTAGGTCACGGGTGAAGGTAAGGCTTCGGTTGAGGGTCAGGGTTAGGATTCGGGTTGGGGTTAGTGTTAGGGAATGGTGAGGGATTAGGGTACAGTTTAGGGTTTGACAACGATTAAGGGTAAGCGTAAGGTTGAGGGCACGAGTTAGTGTTGGTGTACTGGTTAAGATTAGTGCACGGGTGAGGGTAAAGCTTCGGTTTAGGGCCAGGGTTAGGATTCTGGTTAGGGTTAGGGTTAGGGAATGGATAGGGATTAGGGTAATATTTAGGATATGACAACGCTTTGGCGTTAACGTACGTGTGAGGGCACGAGTTAGGGTTGGTGTACTGGTTAAGATTAGGGCACGGGTGAGGTTAAGGCTTTTAGTGAGGGTCAGTGTTAGGGTTTGTGTTAGGGTTAGGGTTAGGGAATGGTGAGGGATTAATGTACTGTTTAGTGTATGACAGTGATCAAGGGTTAGCGTACGTGTGAGGGCACGAGTTAGTGTTGGTGTACTGGTTAAGATTAGGGCACGGGTGAAGGTAAGGCTTCAGTTTAGGGCCAGGATTAGGATTCTGGTTAGGGTTAGGGTTAAGAAATGGGGAGGGATTAGGGTACAGTTTAGGGTACAACAATGCTTAAGGGTTAGCGTACGTGTGAGGGCACGAGTTAGTGTTGGTGTACTGGTTAAGATTAGTGCATGGGTGAGGGTAAGGCTTCGGGTGAGAGAAAGGATTAGGGATCGGTTTAGGGTTAGTGTTAGGCAATGTGGATGGTTTAGGTTACAAGTTAGGCTACGGCAATGGTTTAGGGTTAACCTAGGTTGGAGGGAATGTGTTAGTTTTGATTTACTGCTTAAAATTAGGACA
This sequence comes from Inia geoffrensis, assembly GCA_036417435.1. NCBI lineage: Eukaryota > Metazoa > Chordata > Mammalia > Artiodactyla > Iniidae > Inia > Inia geoffrensis. The sequence goes on from JAZAQT010000543.1 coordinate 198,440, forward strand.
TGGGTGAGGGTAAAACTTCGGGGGAGTGTTAGGGTTAGGGTTCGGTTTAGAGTTAGGGTTAGTGAATGGAGAGGGATTAGCGTACAGGTTAGGTTACGGCTGCGGTTTAAGGTTAGCGTACGTGTGAGGGCACGGTTTAGTGTTGGTGTACTGGTTAAGATTAGGGCACGGGTGAGGGTAAAGCTTCGGTTTAGGGCCAGGGTTAGGATTCTGGTTAGGCTTAGGGTTAAACAATGGATAGGGATTAGGGTAATATTTAGGATACGACAACGCTTTGGCATTAACGTACGTGTGAGGGCACGAGTTAGTGTTGGTGTACTGGTTAAGATTAGGGCACGGGTGAGGGTAAAGCTTCGGTTTAGGGCCAGGGTTAGGATTCTGGTTAGGCTTAGGGTTAAACAATGGATAGGGATTAGGGTAATATTTAGGATACGACAACGCTTTGGCATTAACGTACGTGTGAGGGCACGAGTTAGGGTTGGTGTACTGGTTAAGTTTAGGGCACGGGTGAGGGTAAGGCTTCGGTTTAGGGCCAGGGTTAGGATTCTGGTTAGGGTTAGGGTTAGGGAATGGATAGGGATTAGGGTAATATTTAGGATACGACAACGCTTTAGCGTTAACGTACGTGTGAGGGCACGAGGTAGGGTTGGTGTACTGGTTAAGATTAGGGCACGGGTGAGGGTAAGGCTTTTAGTGAGGGTCAGTGTTAGGATTTGTGTTAGGGTTAGGGTTAGCGAATGGTGAGGGATTAAGGTACTGTTTAGGGTATGACAGCGATCAAGGTTTAGCGGACGTGTGAGGGCATGAGTTAGTGTTGGTGTACTGGTTAAGATTAGGGCATGGGTGAGGGTATGGCTTCGGGTGAGGGTGAGGGTTAGGATTCGGGTTAGGGTTAGGGTTAGGAAATGGGGAGGGATTAGGGTACAGTTTAGGGTACAACAGCACTTAAGGGTTAGCGTATGTGTGAGGGCACGAGTTAGTGTTGGTGTACTGGTTAAGAATAGGGCATGGGTGAGGGTAAGGCTTCGGGTTAGGGACAGTTTTAGGGATCGGGTTAGGGTTAGAATTAGGCAATGGGGAAGGATTAGGGTACAGGTTAGGGTACGGCAATGGTTTAGGTTGCGAATACGTTGGAGGGCATGGTTTAGTGTTGATGTACTGGTTAAAATTAGGACACGGGTGAGGGTAATGCTTCGTGTGAGGGTCAGGTTTAGGATTAGGGTTAGGGTTAGTGATAGGGAATGGGGAGGGATTCGGGTACGCTTTATGGTATGGCTGCAGTTTAGGGTTAGCGTATGTGTGAGGGCACGGTTTAGTGTTGGTGTACTGGTTATGATTAGGTCACTGGTGAGTGTAAGGCTTCGGGTGAGGGTCAGGGTTAGGATTCGGGTTAGGGTTAGTATTAGGGAATGGTGAGGGATTAGGGTACAATTTAGTGTAAGACAACACTTAAGGGTTAGCGTACGTTTGAGGGCACGAGTTAGTGTTGGTGTACTGGTTAAGATTAGGTCACGGGTGAGAGTAAGGCTTCGGGTGATGGTCAGGTTTAGGGTTTGGGTTAGGGTTAGGGTTAGGGATTGGGGAGGGATTAGGGTACAGTTTAGGGTATGACAACGCTTAAGTGTTAGTGTGCGTGTGAGGGCACGAGTCAGTGTTGGTGTACTGGTTAAGATTAGGGCCCGGGTGAGGGTAAGGCTTCGGGTGAGTGTCAGGTTTACGGTTAGGGTTAGAGTTAGAGTTAGGGAATGGGAGGGATTAGGGTACAGATTAGGGTACGACAACACTTAAGTATTAGAGTACATGTGAGTGCACAAGTTAGTGTTGGTGTACTGGTTAAGATTAGGGCACTGGAGAGGGTAAGGTTTCGGGTGAGGGTCAGGGTTAGGATTCGTGTTAGAGTTAGGGTTAGGGAATGGGGAGGGATTGGGGTACAGGTTAAGGTACGGCAACGGTTTAGGGTTAGCCTACTTTGGAGGGCAGGGGTTAGTGTGGATGTCCTGGTTAAAATTAGAACACGGGTGAGGGTAAAGTTTTGGCCGAGTGTCAGGGTTAGGGTTCGGGTTAGGGTTAGGATTACGGAATGGAGAGCGATTTGGGTACAGGTTAGAGTACGACAATGCTTAAGTGTTAGCATACGTGTGAGGGCACCGTTTAGTGTTGCTGTATCGGTTAATATTAGGTGATGGGTGAGGGTAAGGCTTCGGGTGAGGGTCAAGTTTAGGATTAGGGTTAGGGTTAGAGTTAGGGAATGGGGAGGGATTAGGGTACAGGTTAATGTACGGCAACGGTTTAGGGTTAGCCTACGTTGGAGGGCATGGTTTATTGTTTATGTACTGGATAAATTAGGACACGGGTGAGGGTAATGCATCGGGTGAGTTTTAGGGTTAGGGTTCGGGTTAGGGTTAGGGTTAGGGAATGGAGAGGTATTAGGGTAGAGGTTAGGGTACGGCAGTTGTTTAGGGTTAGCGTATATGTGAGGGCACAGTTTAGTGTTGGCGTACTGGTTAAGATTAGGTCACAGGTGAGGGTAAGGCTTCAGATGAGGGTCAAGATTAGGATTCGGGTTACGGTTAGAGTTAGGGAATGGGGAGGGATTAGGGTACAGTTTAGGGTTCGACAAAGTTTAAGGGTTAGCGTACGTGTGAGGGCACGAGTTAGAGTTGGTGTACTGGTTAAGATTAGTGCATGGGTGAGGGTAAGGCTTCGGGTGAGAGAAAGGATTAGGGATCGGTTTAGGGTTAGTGTTAGGCAATGTGGAGGGTTTAGGGTACAGGTTAGGCTACGGCAATGGTTTAGGGTTAACCTACGTTGGAGGGAATGTGTTAGTGTTGATTTACTGCTTAAAATTAGGACATGGGTGAGGGTAAAACTTCGGGGGAGTGTTAGGGTTAGGGTTCAGTTTAGAGTTAGGGTTAGTGAATGGAGAGGGATTAGCGTACAGGTTAGGGTACGGCTGCGGTTTAGGGTTAGTGTACGTGTGAGGGCACGGTTTAGTGTTGGTGTACTGGTTAAAAATAGGTCACAGGTGAGGGTAAGGCTTCAGGAGAGGGTCAGGGTTAATATTCGGGTTAGGGTTAGGGTTACCGATTGGGGATCGATTAGGGTACAGTTTAGTGCACGACAATGCTTAAGGGTTAGCGTCCGTGTGAGGGCACGAGTTAGTGTTGGTGTACTGGTTAAGTTTAGGGCATGGGTGAGAGTAAGGCTTCGGGTTAGGGACACTTTTAGGGATCGGGTTAGGGTTAAGGTTAGGCAATGGGGAGGGATTAGGGTACAGGTTAGGGTACGGCAACAGCTTAGGGTTCGCCTACGTTGGAGGGCATGTTTTAGTGTTGATATACTGGTTAAAATTAGGACACGGGTGAGGGTAAAGCTTCGGGTCAGGGTCAGTGTTTGGTTTAGGTTTAGGGTTAGTGTTAGGGAATGGGGAGGGATTAGGGTACAGTTAAGGGTATGACAATGCTTAAGGGTTAGAATATGTGTGAGGGCACAAGTTAGTGTTGGTGTACTGGTTAAGATTAGGGCACGGGCGAGGGTAAGGCTTCGGGTGAGGGTCAGGTTTAGGATTCGGGTTAGGGTTAATGTTAGGGAATGGGGAGGGATTAGGGTACAGTTTAGCGTATGACAACGTTTAACTGTTTGCGTACGTGTGAAAACATGAGTTAGTTTTGGTGTACTGGCTAAGATTAGGGCACGGGTTAAGGTAAGGCTTCGGGTGAGGGACAGGATTAGGGATCGGGTTAGGGTTATGGTTAGGAAATGGGGAGGGATTAGGTTACAGGTTAGTGTATGGAAACGGTTTAGAGTTCGTGTACGTGTGAGGGCACAGGTTAGTATTAATATATTGATTAAGATTAGGGCACGGGTGAATGTAAGGCTTCTGGGGAGAGTCAGGTTTAGGGTTAGGGAATGGAGAGGGATTAGCGTACAAGTAAGGGTACGGCTGCGGTTTAGCGTTAGCGTACGTGTGATGGCACGGTTTAGTGTTGGTGTACTGGTTAAGATTAGGTCACGGGTGAGGGTAAGGCTTCGGTTGAGGGTCACGGTTAGGATTCGGGTTGGGGTTAGGGTTAGCGAATGGTGAGGGATTAAGGTACTGTTTAGGGTATGACAGCGATCAAGGTTTAGCGGACGTGTGAGGGCATGAGTTAGTGTTGGTGTACTGGTTAAGATTAGGGCATGGGTGAGGGTATGGCTTCGGGTGAGGGTGAGGGTTAGGATTCGGGTTAGGGTTAGGGTTAGGAAATGGGGAGGGATTAGGGTACAGTTTAGGGTACAACAGCACTTAAGGGTTAGCGTATGTGTGAGGGCACGAGTTAGTGTTGGTGTACTGGTTAAGAATAGGGCATGGGTGAGGGTAAGGCTTCGGGTTAGGGACAGTTTTAGGGATCGGGTTAGGGTTAGAATTAGGCAATGGGGAAGGATTAGGGTACAGGTTAGGGTACGGCAATGGTTTAGGTTGCGAATACGTTGGAGGGCATGGTTTAGTGTTGATGTACTGGTTAAAATTAGGACACGGGTGAGGGTAATGCTTCGTGTGAGGGTCAGGTTTAGGATTAGGGTTAGGGTTAGTGATAGGGAATGGGGAGGGATTCGGGTACGCTTTATGGTATGGCTGCAGTTTAGGGTTAGCGTATGTGTGAGGGCACGGTTTAGTGTTGGTGTACTGGTTATGATTAGGTCACTGGTGAGTGTAAGGCTTCGGGTGAGGGTCAGGGTTAGGATTCGGGTTAGGGTTAGTATTAGGGAATGGTGAGGGATTAGGGTACAATTTATTGTAAGACAACACTTAAGGGTTAGCGTACGTGTGAGGGCACGAGTTAGTGTTGGTGTACTGGTTAAGTTTAGGGCACGGGTGAGAGTAAGGCTTCGGGTTAGGGACACTTTTAGGGATCGGGTTAGGGTTAAGGTTAGGCAATGGGGAGGGATTAGGGTACAGGTTAGGGTACGGCAACAGCTTAGGGTTAGCCTACGTTGGAGGGCATGGTTTAGTGTTGATATACTGGTTAAAATTAGGACACGGGTGAGGGTAAAGCTTCGGGTCAGGGTCAGTGTTTGGTTTAGGTTTAGGGTTAGTGTTAGGGAATGGGGAGGGATTAGGGTACAGTTAAGGGTACGACAATGCTTAAGGGTTAGAATATGTGTGAGGGCACAAGTTAGTGTTGGTGTACTGGTTAAGATTAGGGCACGGGTGATGGTAAGGCTCTTAGTGAGGGTCAGTGTTAGGATTTGTGTTAGGGTTAGGGTTAGGGAATGGTGAGGGATTAAGGTACTGTTTAGGGTATGACAGTGATCAAGGGTTAGCGTACGTGTGAGGGCACGAGTTAGTGTTGGTGTACTGGTTAAGATTTGGGCACGGGTGAGGGTAAGGCTTCGGGTGAGGGTCAGGGTTCGGATTCGGGTTAGGGTTAAGGTTAGGGAATGGGGAGGGATTAGGGTACAGTTTAGCGTATGACAACGCTTAACTGTTAGCGTACGTGTGAAGGCATGAGTTAGTTTTGGTGTACTGGCTAAGATTAGGGCACGGGTGAGGGTAAGTCTTCGGGTGAGGGACAGGATTAGGGATCGGGTTAGGGTTATGGTTAGGAAATGGGGAGGGATTAGGTTACCGGTTAGTGTATGGAAACGGTTTAGAGTTCGTGTACGTGTGAGGGCACAGGTTAGTATTGATATATTGATTAAGATTAGGGCACGGGTGAATGTAAGGCTTCTGGGGAGAGTCAGGTTTAGGGTTAGGTTTAGGGTTAGTGAATGGAGAGGGATTAGGGTACAGGTTAGGGTACGGCTGCAGTTTACGGTTAACGTACGTGTGAGGGCAGAGTTTATTGTTAGTGTACTGGTTAAGATTAGGACACGGGTGAGGTTAAGGCCTCGGGAGAGAGTCATGTTTAGGTTTAGGGTTAGGGTTACGGAATCGGGAGGGATTAGTGTACAGGTTAGGGTACGGCAACGATTTAGTGTTAGAATATGTTGGAGGTCATGGGTTAGTGCTGATGTACAGGTTAAAATTAGTACACGGGTGAGGGTAAAGCTTCGGGTGAATGTCAGGTTTAGGGTTCGGGTTAGGGTTAGCATTAGGGAATTGATAGGGATTAGGGTAGAGGTTATGGTACGGCTGTTGTTTAGGGTTAGCGTACCTGTGAGGGCATGGTTTCGTGTTGGTGTACTGGTTAAGATTAGGTCACAGGTGAGGGTAAGGCTTCGGGTGACGGTCAGGATTAGGATTAGGGTTAGGGTTACAGTTAGGGAATGGGGGGGATTAGGCTACAGTTTAGGGTACGACAACGCTTAAGGGTTAGCGTACGTGTGTGGGCACGAGTTAGTGTTGGTGTACTGGTTAATATTAGGGCAGGGGTGAGGTTAAGGCTTCGGGTGAGGGTCAGGGCTAGAATTCGGGTTAGGGTTAGCGTTAGGGAATGGGGAAGGATTAGGGTACAGTTTAGGGTACGACAGCGCTTAAGGGTTAATGTACGTGTGAGAGCACGTGTTAGGGTTGGTGTACTGTTTAAGATTAGGGTACGGATGATGGTAAGGGTTCGGGTGGGGGTCAGGGTTAGGATTCGTGTTAGGTTTAGGGTTAGGGAATGGGGAGGGATTAGGGTACAGGTTAGGTTATGACAACACTTAAGGGTTATGGTACGTGTGAGGGCACGAGTTATGGTTGGTGTACTGGTTTAGATTAGGGCACGGGTGAGTGTAAGGACTCTGAAGAGGGTCAGGTTTAGGGTTTGGTTTAGGTTTAGAGTTCAGGAATGGGGAGTTATTAGGGTACATGTTAGGTTATGTCAACGGGTTAGGGTTAGCCTACGTTGGAGGGCATGTGTTAGTGTTGGTGTACTGGTTAAAATTAGGACACGGGTGAGTGTAAATCTTCGGGTGAGTGTCAGGTTTAGGGTTAGTATTCGGGTTAGGGTCAGGGTTACGGAATGGGGAGGGATTAGGGTACAGTTTAGGGTACGACTACGCTTAAGGGTTAACGTACGTGTGAGGTCACAAGTTAGTGTTGGTGTGCTGGTTAAGATTAGGGCACGGGTGAGGGTAAGGCTTCGGGTGAAGGTTAGGGTTACGATTTTGGTTAGTTTTAGGGTTAGGAAATGTGAAGTGATTAGGGTACATTTCAGGGTACGACAACACTTAAGCGTTAGTGTACGTGTGAGGGCACGAGTTAGTGTTGGTGTCCTGATTAAGATTAGGGCATGGGTGAGGGTAAGGCCATGGAAGAGGGTCAGGTTTAGGGTTTCGTTTAGGGTTAGGGTTAGGTAAAGGGGAGGGATTAGGGTACAGATTAGGGTACGGCAACGGTTTAGCGTTAGCCTACGTTGGAGGGCATGGTTTAGTGTTGATGCACTTGTTAAAATTAGGACACTGGTGAGGGTAAAGCTTCGAGTGAGTGTCAGGGTTAGGGTTCGGGTTCGGGTTAGGGTTAGGGAATGGGGAGGGATTACGGTACAGTTTATGGTACGACAATGCTTAAGGGTTAGCGTAAGTGTGAGGGCACCAGTTAGTGTTGGTGTACTGGTTAAGGTTAGGGCACGGGTGAAGGTAAGGCTTCGGATGAGAGAAAGGATTAGGGATCGGTTTAGGGTTAGGTCTAGGAATTGTGGAGGGTTTACGGTACAGGTTAGGCTACGGCAATGGTTTAGTGTTAGCCTACGTTCGAGGGCATAGGTTAGTGTTGATTTATTGCTTAAAATTAGGACATGGGTGAGGGTAAAATTTCGGGTGAGTGTTAGGTTTACGGTTCAGGTTAGGGTTAGGGTTAGGGAATGGAGAGGGATTAGCGTACAAGTAAGGGTACGGCTGCGGTTTAGCGTTAGCGTACGTGTGATGGCACGGTTTAGTGTTGGTGTGCTGCTTAAGATTAGGTCACGGGTGAAGGTAAGGCTTCGGTTGAGGGTCAGGGTTAGGATTCGGGTTGGGGTTAGTGTTAGGGAATGGTGAGGGATTAGGGTACAGTTTAGGGTTTGACAACGATTAAGGGTAAGCGTACGGTTGAGGGCACGAGTTAGTGTTGGTGTACTGGTTAAGATTAGTGCACGGGTGAGGGTAAAGCTTCGGTTTAGGGCCAGGGTTAGGATTCTGGTTAGGGTTAGGGTTAGGGAATGGATAGGGATTAGGGTAATATTTAGGATATGACAACGCTTTGGCGTTAACGTACGTGTGAGGGCACGAGTTAGGGTTGGTGTACTGGTTAAGATTAGGGCACGGGTGAGGTTAAGGCTTTTAGTGAGGGTCAGTGTTAGGGTTTGTGTTAGGGTTAGGGTTAGGGAATGGTGAGGGATTAATGTACTGTTTAGTGTATGACAGCGATCAAGGGTTAGCGTACGTGTGAGGGCACGAGTTAGTGTTGGTGTACTGGTTAAGATTAGGGCACGGGTGAAGGTAAGGCTTCGGTTTAGGGCCAGGATTAGGATTCTGGTTAGGGTTAGGGTTAAGAAATGGGGAGGGATTAGGGTACAGTTTAGGGTACAACAATGCTTAAGGGTTAGCGTACGTGTGAGGGCACGAGTTAGTGTTGGTGTACTGGTTAAGATTAGTGCATGGGTGAGGGTAAGGCTTCGGGTGAGAGAAAGGATTAGGGATCGGTTTAGGGTTAGTGTTAGGCAATGTGGATGGTTTAGGTTACAAGTTAGGCTACGGCAATGGTTTAGGGTTAACCTAGGTTGGAGGGAATGTGTTAGTTTTGATTTACTGCTTAAAATTAGGACATGGGTGAGGGTAAAACTTCGGGGGAGTGTTAGGGTTAGGGTTCGGTTTAGAGTTAGGGTTAGTGAATGGAGAGGGATTAGCGTACAGGTTAGGTTACGGCTGCGGTTTAAGGTTAGCGTACGTGTGAGGGCACGGTTTAGTGTTGGTGTACTGGTTAAGATTAGGGCACGGGTGAGGGTAAAGCTTCGGTTTAGGGCCAGGGTTAGGATTCTGGTTAGGCTTAGGGTTAAACAATGGATAGGGATTAGGGTAATATTTAGGATACGACAACGCTTTGGCATTAACGTACGTGTGAGGGCACGAGTTAGGGTTGGTGTACTGGTTAAGTTTAGGGCACGGGTGAGGGTAAGGCTTCAGTTTAGGGCCAGGGTTAGGATTCTGGTTAGGGTTAGGGTTAGGGAATGGATAGGGATTAGGGTAATATTTAGGATACGACAATGCTTTAGCGTTAATGTACGTGTGAGGGCACGAGGTAGGGTTGGTGTACTGGTTAAGATTAGGGCACGGGTGAGGGTAAGGCTTCAGTTTAGGGCCAGGGTTAGGATTCTGGTTAGGGTTAGGGTTAGGGAATGGATAGTGATTAGGGTAATATTTAGGATACGACAACGCTTTAGCGTTAATGTACGTGTGAGGGCACGAGGTAGGGTTGGTGTACTGGTTAAGATTAGGGCACGGGTGAGGGTAAGGCTTTTAGTGAGGGTCAGTGTTAGGATTTGTGTTAGGGTTAGGGATAGCGAATGGTGAGGGATTAAGGTACTGTTTAGGGTATGACAGCGATCAAGGTTTAGCGGACGTGTGAGGGCACGAGTTAGTGTTGGTGTACTGGTTAAGATTAGGGCATGGGTGAGGGTATGGCTTCGGGTGAGGGTGAGGGTTAGGATTCGGGTTAGGGTTAGGGTTAGGAAATGGGGAGGGATTAGGGTACAGTTTAGGGTACAACAGCACTTAAGGGTTAGCGTATGTGTGAGGGCACGAGTTAGTGTTGGTGTACTGGTTAAGAATAGGGCATGGGTGAGGGTAAGGCTTCGGGTTAGGGACAGTTTTAGGGATCGGGTTAGGGTTAGAATTAGGCAATGGGGAGGGATTAGGGTACAGGTTAGGGTACGGCAATGGTTTAGGTTGCGAATACGTTGGAGGGCATGGTTTAGTGTTGATGTACTGGTTAAAATTAGGACACGGGTGAGGGTAATGCTTCGTGTGAGGGTCAGGTTTAGGATTAGTGTTAGGGTTAGTGATAGGGAATGGGGAGGGATTCGGGTACGCTTTATGGTATGCCTGCAGTTTAGGGTTAGCGTATGTGTGAGGGCACGGTTTAGTGTTGGTGTACTGGTTATGATTAGGTCACTGGTGAGTGTAAGGCTTCGGGTGAGGGTCAGGGTTAGGATTCGGGTTAGGGTTAGTATTAGGGAATGGTGAGGGATTAGGGTACAATTTAGTGTAAGACAACACTTAAGGGTTAGCGTACGTGTGAGGGCATGAGTTAGTGTTGGTGTACTGGTTAAGATTAGGTCACGGGTGAGAGTAAGGCTTCGGGTGATGGTCAGGTTTAGGGTTTGGGTTAGGGTTAGGGTTAGGGATTGGGGAGGGATTAGGGTACAGTTTAGGGAATGACAACACTTAAGTGTTAGTGTGCGTGTGAGGGCACGAGTCAGTGTTGGTGTACTGGTTAAGATTAGGGCCCGGGTGAGGGTAAGGCTTCGGGTGAGTGTCAGGTTTACGGTTAGGGTTAGAGTTAGAGTTAGGGAATGGGAGGGATTAGGGTACAGGTTAGGGTACGACAACACTTAAGTATTAGAGTACATGTGAGTGCACAAGTTAGTGTTGGTGTACTGGTTAAGATTAGGGCACTGGAGAGGGTAAGGTTTCGGGTGAGGGTCAGGGTTAGGATTCGTGTTAGAGTTAGGGTTAGGGAATGGGGAGGGATTGGGGTACAGGTTAAGGTACGGCAACGGTTTAGGGTTAGCCTACTTTGGAGGGCAGGGGTTAGTGTGGATGTCCTGGTTAAAATTAGCACACGGGTGAGGGTAAAGTTTTGGCCGAGTGTCAGGGTTAGGGTTCGGGTTAGGGTTAGGATTACGGAATGGAGAGCGATTAGGGTACAGGTTAGAGTACGACAATGCTTAAGTGTTAGCATACGTGTGAGGGCACCGTTTAGTGTTGCTGTATCGGTTAATATTAGGTGATGGGTGAGGGTAAGGCTTCGGGTGAGGGTCAAGTTTAGGATTAGGGTTAGGGTTAGAGTTAGGGAATGGGGAGGGATTAGGGTACAGGTTAATGTACGGCAACGGTTTAGGGTTAGCCTACGTTGGAGGGCATGGTTTATTGTTTATGTACTGGATAAATTAGGACACGGGTGAGGGTAATGCATCGGGTGAGTTTTAGGGTTAGGGTTCGGGTTAGGGTTAGGGTTAGGGAATGGAGAGGTATTAGGGTAGAGGTTAGGGTACGGCAGTTGTTTAGGGTTAGCGTATATGTGAGGGCACAGTTTAGTGTTGGCGTACTGGTTAAGATTAGGTCACAGGTGAGGGTAAGGCTTCAGATGAGGGTCAAGATTAGGATTCGGGTTACGGTTAGAGTTAGGGAATGGGGAGGGATTAGGGTACAGTTTAGGGTTCGACAAAGTTTAAGGGTTAGCGTACGTGTGAGGGCACGAGTTAGTGTTGGTGTACTGGTTAAGATTAGGGCACGGGTGAGGGTAAAGCTTCGGTTTAGGGCCAGGGTTAGGATTCTGGTTAGGCTTAGGGTTAAACAATGGATAGGGATTAGGGTAATATTTAGGATACGACAACGCTTTGGCATTAACGTACGTGTGAGGGCACGAGTTAGGGTTGGTGTACTGGTTAAGTTTAGGGCACGGGTGAGGGTAAGGCTTCGGTTTATGACCAGGGTTAGGATTCTGGTTAGGGTTAGGGTTAGGGAATGGATAGGGATTAGGGTAATATTTAGGATACGACAACGCTTTAGCGTTAACGTACGTGTGAGGGCACGAGGTAGGGTTGGTGTACTGGTTAAGATTAGGGCACGGGTGAGGGTAAGGCTTTTAGTGAGGGTCAGTGTTAGGATTTGTGTTAGGGTTAGGGTTAGCGAATGGTGAGGGATTAAGGTACTGTTTAGGGTATGACAGCGATCAAGGTTTAGCGGACGTGTGAGGGCATGAGTTAGTGTTGGTGTACTGGTTAAGATTAGGGCATGGGTGAGGGTATGGCTTCGGGTGAGGGTGAGGGTTAGGATTCGGGTTAGGGTTAGGGTTAGGAAATGGGGAGGGATTAGGGTACAGTTTAGGGTACAACAGCACTTAAGGGTTAGCGTATGTGTGAGGGCACGAGTTAGTGTTGGTGTACTGGTTAAGAATAGGGCATGGGTGAGGGTAAGGCTTCGGGTTAGGGACAGTTTTAGGGATCGGGTTAGGGTTAGAATTAGGCAATGGGGAAGGATTAGGGTACAGGTTAGGGTACGGCAATGGTTTAGGTTGCGAATACGTTGGAGGGCATGGTTTAGTGTTGATGTACTGGTTAAAATTAGGACACGGGTGAGGGTAATGCTTCGTGTGAGGGTCAGGTTTAGGATTAGGGTTAGGGTTAGTGATAGGGAATGGGGAGGGATTCGGGTACGCTTTATGGTATGGCTGCAGTTTAGGGTTAGCGTATGTGTGAGGGCACGGTTTAGTGTTGGTGTACTGGTTATGATTAGGTCACTGGTGAGTGTAAGGCTTCGGGTGAGGGTCAGGGTTAGGATTCGGGTTAGGGTTAGTATTAGGGAATGGTGAGGGATTAGGGTACAATTTAGTGTAAGACAACACTTAAGGGTTAGCGTACGTTTGAGGGCACGAGTTAGTGTTGGTGTACTGGTTAAGATTAGGTCACGGGTGAGAGTAAGGCTTCGGGTGATGGTCAGGTTTAGGGTTTGGGTTAGGGTTAGGGTTAGGGATTGGGGAGGGATTAGGGTACAGTTTAGGGTATGACAACGCTTAAGTGTTAGTGTGCGTGTGAGGGCACGAGTCAGTGTTGGTGTACTGGTTAAGATTAGGGCCCGGGTGAGGGTAAGGCTTCGGGTGAGTGTCAGGTTTACGGTTAGGGTTAGAGTTAGAGTTAGGGAATGGGAGGGATTAGGGTACAGATTAGGGTACGACAACACTTAAGTATTAGAGTACATGTGAGTGCACAAGTTAGTGTTGGTGTACTGGTTAAGATTAGGGCACTGGAGAGGGTAAGGTTTCGGGTGAGGGTCAGGGTTAGGATTCGTGTTAGAGTTAGGGTTAGGGAATGGGGAGGGATTGGGGTACAGGTTAAGGTACGGCAACGGTTTAGGGTTAGCCTACTTTGGAGGGCAGGGGTTAGTGTGGATGTCCTGGTTAAAATTAGAACACGGGTGAGGGTAAAGTTTTGGCCGAGTGTCAGGGTTAGGGTTCGGGTTAGGGTTAGGATTACGGAATGGAGAGCGATTAGGGTACAGGTTAGAGTACGACAATGCTTAAGTGTTAGCATACGTGTGAGGGCACCGTTTAGTGTTGCTGTATCGGTTAATATTAGGTGATGGGTGAGGGTAAGGCTTCGGGTGAGGGTCAAGTTTAGGATTAGGGTTAGGGTTAGAGTTAGGGAATGGGGAGGGATTAGGGTACAGGTTAATGTACGGCAACGGTTTAGGGTTAGCCTACGTTGGAGGGCATGGTTTATTGTTTATGTACTGGATAAATTAGGACACGGGTGAGGGTAATGCATCGGGTGAGTTTTAGGGTTAGGGTTCGGGTTAGGGTTAGGGTTAGGGAATGGAGAGGTATTAGGGTAGAGGTTAGGGTACGGCAGTTGTTTAGGGTTAGCGTATATGTGAGGGCACAGTTTAGTGTTGGCGTACTGGTTAAGATTAGGTCACAGGTGAGGGTAAGGCTTCAGATGAGGGTCAAGATTAGGATTCGGGTTACGGTTAGAGTTAGGGAATGGGGAGGGATTAGGGTACAGTTTAGGGTTCGACAAAGTTTAAGGGTTAGCGTACGTGTGAGGGCACGAGTTAGAGTTGGTGTACTGGTTAAGATTAGTGCATGGGTGAGGGTAAGGCTTCGGGTGAGAGAAAGGATTAGGGATCGGTTTAGGGTTAGTGTTAGGCAATGTGGAGGGTTTAGGGTACAGGTTAGGCTACGGCAATGGTTTAGGGTTAACCTACGTTGGAGGGAATGTGTTAGTGTTGATTTACTGCTTAAAATTAGGACATGGGTGAGGGTAAAACTTCGGGGGAGTGTTAGGGTTAGGGTTCAGTTTAGAGTTAGGGTTAGTGAATGGAGAGGGATTAGCGTACAGGTTAGGGTACGGCTGCGGTTTAGGGTTAGTGTACGTGTGAGGGCACGGTTTAGTGTTGGTGTACTGGTTAAAAATAGGTCACAGGTGAGGGTAAGGCTTCAGGAGAGGGTCAGGGTTAATATTCGGGTTAGGGTTAGGGTTACCGATTGGGGATCGATTAGGGTACAGTTTAGTGCACGACAATGCTTAAGGGTTAGCGTCCGTGTGAGGGCACAAGTTAGTGTTGGTGTACTGGTTAAGTTTAGGGCATGGGTGAGAGTAAGGCTTCGGGTTAGGGACACTTTTAGGGATCGGGTTAGGGTTAAGGTTAGGCAATGGGGAGGGATTAGGGTACAGGTTAGGGTACGGCAACAGCTTAGGGTTAGCCTACGTTGGAGGGCATGTTTTAGTGTTGATATACTGGTTAAAATTAGGACACGGGTGAGGGTAAAGCTTCGGGTCAGGGTCAGTGTTTGGTTTAGGTTTAGGGTTAGTGTTAGGGAATGGGGAGGGATTAGGGTACAGTTAAGGGTATGACAATGCTTAAGGGTTAGAATATGTGTGAGGGCACAAGTTAGTGTTGGTGTACTGGTTAAGATTAGGGCACGGGCGAGGGTAAGGCTTCGGGTGAGGGTCAGGTTTAGGATTCGGGTTAGGGTTAATGTTAGGGAATGGGGAGGGATTAGGGTACAGTTTAGCGTATGACAACGTTTAACTGTTTGCGTACGTGTGAAAGCATGAGTTAGTTTTGGTGTACTGGCTAAGATTAGGGCACGGGTTAGGGTAAGGCTTCGGGTGAGGGACAGGATTAGGGATCGGGTTAGGGTTATGGTTAGGAAATGGGGAGGGATTAGGTTACAGGTTAGTGTATGGAAACGGTTTAGAGTTCGTGTACGTGTGAGGGCACAGGTTAGTATTAATATATTGATTAAGATTAGGGCACGGGTGAATGTAAGGCTTCTGGGGAGAGTCAGGTTTAGGGTTAGGGAATGGAGAGGGATTAGCGTACAAGTAAGGGTACGGCTGCGGTTTAGCGTTAGCGTACGTGTGATGGCACGGTTTAGTGTTGGTGTACTGGTTAAGATTAGGTCACGGGTGAGGGTAAGGCTTCGGTTGAGGGTCACGGTTAGGATTCGGGTTGGGGTTAGGGTTAGGGAATGGTGAGGGATTAGGGTACAGTTTAGGGTTTGACAATGATTAAGGGTTAGCGTACGGTTGAGGGCACGAGTTAGTGTTGGTGTACTGGTTAAGATTAGGGCACGGGTGAGGGTAAAGCTTCGGTTTAGGGCCAGGGTTAGGATTCTGGTTTGGGTAAGGGTTAGGGAATGGATAGGGATTACGGTAATATTTAGGATACGACAACGCTTTGGCGTTAACGTACGTGTGAGGGCACGAGTTAGGGTTGGTGTACTGGTTAAGATTAGAGCACGGGTAAGGGTAAGGCTTTTAGTGAGGGTCAGTGTTAGGATTTGTGTTAGGGTTAGGGTTAGGGAATGGTGAGGGATTAATGTACTGTTTAGGGTATGACAGCGATGAAGGGTTTGCGGACGTGTGAGGGCACGATTTAGTGTTGGTGTACTGGTTAAGATTAGGGCATGGGTGAGGGTATGGCTTCGGGAGAGGGTGAGGGTTAGGATTCGGGTTAGGTTTAGGGTTAGGAAATGGGGAGGGATTAGGGTACAGTTTAGGGTACAACAACGCTTAAGGGTTAGCGTACGTGTGAGGGCACGAGTTAGTGTTGGTGTACTGGTTAAGAATAGGGCATGGGTGAGGGTAAGGTTTCGGGTTAGGGACAGTTTTAGGGATCGGGTTAGGGTTAGAATTAGGCAATGGGGAGGGATTAGGGTACAGGTTAGGGTACGGCAACGGTTTATGTTGCGAATACGTTGGAGGGCATGGTTTAGTGTTGATGTACTGGTTAAAATTAGGACACGGGTGAGGGTAATGCTTCGTGTGAGGGTCAGGTTTAGGATTAGGGTTAGGGTTAGTGATAGGGAATGGGGAGGGATTCGGGTACGCTTTATGGTATGGCTGCAGTTTAGGGTTAGCGTATGTGTGAGGGCACGGTTTAGTGACGGTGTGTTGGTTAAGATTAGGTCACGGGTGAGGGTAAGGCTTAGGGTGAGGCTCAGGGTTAGGATTCGGGTTAGCGTTAGGGTTAGGGAATGGGGAGGGATTAGGGTACAATTTAGGGTATGACAACGCTTACGTGTTAGTGTACGTGTGAGGGCACGAGTTAGTGTTGGTGTCCTATTTAAGATTAGGGCACGGGTGAGGGTAAGGCTTCGGGTGAGGGTCAGGGTTAGGATTCGTGTTTGGGTTAGGGTTAGGGAATGGAGAGGGATTAGGGTACAGGCTAGGGTACGACAACACTTAATGGTTCGCATAATTGTGAGGACACGAGTTAGTGTTGGTGTACTGGTTAAGACAAGGGCACCGGTGAGGGTAAGGCCTCGGAAAAGGGTCACATTCAGGGTTTGGGTTACGGTTAGTGTTAGGGAATGGGGAGGGATTAGGGTGCAGGATAGGGTACGACAACGCTTAAGGGTTAGTGTACGTTTGAGGGCACGAGTTAGTGTTTGTGTACTGGTTAAGATTAGGGCATGGGTTAGGGTAGGGCCTCGGAACAGGGTCAGGTTTAGGGATGGGGTTAGGGTTAGGGTTAGGCAATGGGAGGGATTAGGGATCAGAGTAGGGCACAGCAACGATTTAGTGTTAGCCTGGGTTGGAGGGCATGGGTTAGTGTTGATGGACTGTTTAAAATTAGGACACGGATGAGGGTAAATCTTCGGGTGAGTGTCAGGGTTAGGGTTCGGATTAGGGTTAGGGTTAGGGAATGGAGAGGGATTAGGGTACACGTTAGGGTACGGCAGCGGTTTAGGGTTAGCGTACGTGTGAGGGCAGAGATTAGTGATGGTGTATTGGTTAAGATTAGGTCACAGGTGAGGGTAAGGCTTAGGGTGAGGGTCAGGGTTAGGATTCGGGTTAGGGTTAGGGTTAGGGAAGGGGGAGGGATTAGAGTCCAATTTAGGGTATGACAATGCTTAAGGGTTAGCGTACGTGTGAGGGCACGAGTTAGTGTTGGTGTCCTGGTTAAGATTAGGGCACGGGTGAGGGTAAGGCTTCAGGTGAGGGTCAGGGTTAGGATTTGGGTTAGGGTTAAGGTTAGGGAATGGGGAGGGATTAGGGTACAGTTTAGGATACAACAACGCTTTAGGGTTAGTGTACGTGTCAGGGCACGAATTAGTGTTGGTGTGCTGGTTAAGATTAGGGCACGGGTGAGGGTAAGGGTTCGGGTGAGGTTCGGGTTTACGATTCGGGTTAGGGTTAATGTTAGGGAATGGGGAAGGATTAGGGTACATTTTAGGGTACGATCACGCTTAAGGGTTAGCGTACGTGTGAGGTCAGTAGTTAGTGTTAGTGTACCGGTTACGATTAGGGCACGGATGAGGGTAAGGCCTCGGAAGAGGGTCACGTTAAGGGTTTGGTTTAGGGTTATGGTTAGGGAATGGGGATTGATTAGGATACAGGTTACGGTACGGCAATGGTTTAGGGTTAGTCAACGTAAGAGGGCATGGGTTAGTGTTGATGTACTGGTTAAAATTAGGACACGGGTGAGGGTAAAGTTAAAGGTGAGTGTCAGGGTTAGGTTTCAGGTTAGTGTTAGGGTTAGGGAATGGAGAGGGATTAGGGTAGAGTTTAGGGTACGACAACGCGTAAGGGTTAGTGTACGTGTGAGGGCACAAATTAGTGTTGGTGTGCTGGTTAAGATTAGGGCACATGTGAGGGTAAGGGTTCGAGTGAGGGTCAGGTTTACGATTCGGCTTAGGGTTAGGGTTAGGGAATGGGGAGTGATTAGGGTACAGTTTAGGGTACGATGACGTTTAAGGGTTAGCATACGTTTGAGGTCACTAGTTAGTGTTAGTGTACCTGTTATGATTAGGGCACGGGTGAGGGTAATGCTTCGGGTGAGGGTCAGGGTTAGGATTCGTGTTTGGGTTAGTTTAAGGGAATGGAGAGGGATTAGGGTACAGGCTAGGGTACGACATCGCTTAAGGGTTCGCATTATTGTGAGGGCACGAGTTAGTGTTGGTGTACTGGTTAAGACAAGGGCACCGGTGAGGGTAAGGCCTCGGAAAAGGGTCACGTTCAGGGTTTGGGTTAGGGTTAGGGTTAGGGAATGGGGAGGGATTAGGGTGGAGGAGAGGGTACGACAACTCTTAAGGGTTAGTGTACGTTTGAGGGCACGAGTTAGTGTTTGTGTACTGGTTAAGATTAAAGCATGGGTTAGGGTAGGGCCTCGGAAGAGGGTCAGGTTTAGGGATGGGGTTAGGGTTAGGGTTAGGCAATGGGAGGGATTAGGGAACAGGGTAAGGCACGGCAACTGTTTAGTGTTAGCCTACGTTGGAGGGCATGGGTTAGTGTTGATGGACTGTTTAAAATTAGGACACGGGTGAGGGTAAAGTTTAGGGTGAGTGTCAGGGTTAGGTTTCAGGTTAGCGTCAGGGTTAGGGATTGGAGAGGGATTAGGGTACAGGTTAGGGTACGGCTGCGGTTTAGGGTTAGCGTACGTGTGAGGGCACGAGTTAGTGTTGGTGTCCTGGTTAAGATTAGGGCATGGGTGAGGGCAAAGTTTCGGGTGAGGGTCAGGGTTAGGATTCCCGTTAGCAATAGGGTTAAGGAATGGAGAGGGATTAGGGTACAGGATAGGGTACGACAACGCTTAAGGGTTCGCATAATTGTGAGGGCATGAGTTAGTGTTGGTGTACTGGTTAAGCCAAGGGCACCGGTGAGGGTAAGGCCTTGGAAAAGGGTCACGTTCAGGGTTTGGGTTAGGGTTAGGGTTAGGGAATGGGGAGGGATTAGGGTACAGGATAGGGTACGAAAATGCTTAATGGTTAGCGTACGTTTGAGGGCACGAGTTAGTGTTTGTGTACTGGTTAAGATTAGGGCATGGGTTAGGGTAGGGCTTTGGAAGAGGGTCAGGTTTAGGGATGGGGTTAGGGTTAGGGTTAGGCAATGGGAGGGATTGGGGAACACGGTAGGGCACGGCAACGGTTTAGTGTTACCCTACGTTGGAGGGCATAAGTTAGTGTTGATGGACTGTTTAAAATTAGGACACGGATGAGGGTTAAACTTCCAGTGAATGTCAGGGTTGTGTTTCGGGTTAGGGTTAGGGTTAGGGAATGGAGAGGGATTAGGGTACAGGTTAGGGTACGGCTGCGGTTTAGGGTTAGCGTACGTGTGAGGGCACGGTTTAGTGACGGTGTATTGGTTAAGATTAGGGCACGGGTGAGGGTAAGGCTTAGGGTGAGGCTCAGGGTTAGGATTCGGGTTAGGGTTAGGGTTAGGGAATGGGGAGGGATTAGGGTACAATTTAGGGTATGACAACGCTTAAGGGTTAGTGTACGTGTGAGGGCACGAGTTAGTGTTGTTGTCCTATTTAAGATTAGGGCACGGGTGAGGGTAAGGCTTTGGGTGAGGGTCAGGGTTAGGTTTCGTGTTTGGGTTAAGGTTAGGGAATGGAGAGGGATTAGGGTACAGGCTAGGGTACGACAACGCTTAATGGTTTGCATAATTGTGAGGACACGAGTTAGTGTTGGTGTACTGGTTAAGACAAGGGCACCGGTGAGGGTAAGGCCCCGGAAAAGGGTCACATTCAGGGTTTGGGTTACGGTTAGGGTTAGGGAATGGGGAGGGATTAGGGTGCAGGATAGGGTACGACAACGCTTAAGGGTTAGTGTACGTTTGAGGGCACAAGTTAGTGTTTGTGTACTGGTTAAGATTAGGGCATGGGTTAGGGTAGGGCCTCGGAACAGGGTCAGGTTTAGGGATGGGGTTATGGTTAGGGTTAGGCAATGGGAGGGATTAGGGATCAGGTTAGGGCACAGCAAAGATTTAGTGTTAGCCTGGGTTGGAGGGCATGGGTTAGTGTTGATGGACTGTTTAAAATTAGGACACGGATGAGGGTAAATCTTCGGGTGAGTGTCAGGGTTAGGGTTCGGATTAGGGTTAGGGTCAGGGAATGGAGAGGGATTAGGGTACACGTTAGGGTACGGCAGCGGTTGAGGGTTAGCGTACGTGTGAGGGCACAGATTAGTGATGGTGTATTGGTTAAGATTAGGTCACAGGTGAGGGTAAGGCTTAGGGTGAGGCTCAGGGTTAGGATTCGGGTTAGGGTTAGGGTTAGGGAAGGGGGAGGGATTAGAGTCCAATTTAGGGTATGACAATGCTTAAGTGTTAGCGTACATGTGAGGGCACGAGTTAGGGTTGGTGTACTGGTTAAGATTAGGGCACGGGTAAGGGTAAGGCTTTTAGTGAGGGTCAGTGTTAGGATTTGTGTTAGGGTTAGGGTTAGGGAATGGTGAGGGATTAATGTACTGTTTAGGGTATGACAGCGATGAAGGGTTTGCGGACGTGTGAGGGCACGAGTTAGTGTTGGTGTACTGGTTAAGATTAGGGCAAGGGTGAGGGTATGGCTTCGGGTAAGTGAGGGTTAGGATTCGGGTTAGGGTTAGGGTTAGGAAATGGAGAGGGATTAGGGTACAGTTTACGGTACAACAATGCTTAAGGTTTAGCGTACGTGTGAGGGCACGAGTTAGTGTTGGTGTACTGGTTAAGATTAAGGCACGGGTGAGGGTAAGACTTCGGTTTAGGGCCAGGGTAAGGATTCTGGTTAGGGTTAGTGTTAGGGAATGGATAGGGATTAGGGTAATATTTAGGATACGACAACGCTTTGGTGTTAACGTACGTGTGAGGGTACGAGTTAGGGTTGGTGTACTGGTTAAGATTAGGGCACGGGTAAGGGTAAGGCTTTTAGTGAGGGTCAGTGTTAGGATTTGTGTTAGGGTTAGGGTTAGGGAATGGTGAGGGATTAATGTACTGTTTAGGGTATGACAGCGATGAAGGGTTTGCGGACGTGTGAGGGCACGAGTTAGTGTTGGTGTACTGGTTAAGATTAGGGCAAGGGTGAGGGTATGGCTTCGGGTAAGTGAGGGTTAGGATTCGGGTTAGGGTTAGGGTTAGGAAATGGGGAGGGATTAGGGTACAGTTTACGGTACAACAATGCTTAAGGGTTAGCGTACGTGTGAGGGCACGAGTTAGTGTTGGTGTACTGGTTAAGATTAAGGCACGGGTGAGGGTAAGACTTCGGTTTAGGGCCAGGGTTAGGATTCTGGTTAGGGATAGTGTTAGGGAATGGATAGGGATTAGGGTAATATTTAGGATACGACAATGCTTTGGCGTTAACGTACGTGTGAGGGCACGAGTTAGGGTTGGTGTACTGGTTAAGATTAGGGCACGGGCGAGGGTAAGGCTTTTAGTGAGGGTCAGTGTTAGGATTTGTGTTAGGGTTAGGGTTAGCGAATGGTGAGGGATTAAGGTACTGTTTAGGGTATGACAGCGATCAAGGGTTAGCGGACGTGTGAGGGCACGAGTTAGTGTTGGTGTACTGGTTAAAAATAGGTCACAGGTGAGGGTAAGGCTTCAGGAGAGGGTCAGGGTTAATATTCGTGTTAGGGTTAGGGTTACCGATTGGGGATCGATTAGGGTACAGTTTAGTGCACGACAATGCTTAAGGGTTAGCGTCCGTTTGAGGGCACGAGTTAGTGTTGGTGTACTGGTTAAGTTTAGGGCATGGGTGAGGGTAAGGCTTCGGGTTAGGGACACTTTTAGGGATCGGGTTAGGGTTAAGGTTAGGCAATGGGGAGGGATTTAGGGTACAGATTAGGGTACGGCAACAGCTTAGGGTTAGCCTACGTTGGAGGGCATGGTTTAGTGTTGATATACTGGTTAAAATTAGGACACGGGCGAGGGTAAAGCTTCGGGTCAGGGTCAGTGTTTGGTTTAGGTTTAGGGTTAGTGTTAGGGAATGGGGAGGGATTAGGGTACAGTTAAGGGTATGACAATGCTTAAGGGTTAGAATATGTGTGAGGGCACAAGTTAGTGTTGGTGTACTGGTTAAGATTAGGGCACGGGCGAGGGTAAGGCTTTGGGTGAGGGTCAGGGTTAGGATTCGGGTTAGGGTTAAGGTTAGGGAATGGGGAGGGATTAGGGTACAGTTTAGCGTATGACAACGCTTAACTGTTTGCGTACGTGTGAAGGCATGAGTTAGTTTTGGTGTACTGGCTAAGATTAGGGCACGGGTTAGGGTAAGGCTTCGGGTGAGGGACAGGATTAGGGATCGGGTTAGGGTTATGGTTAGGAAATGGGGAGGGATTAGGTTACAGGTTAGTGTATGGAAACGGTTTAGAGTTCGTGTACGTGTGAGGGCACAGGTTAGTATTGATATATTGATTAAGATTAGGGCACGGGTGAATGTAAGGCTTCTGGGGAGAGTCAGGTTTAGGGTTGGGGAATGGAGAGGGATTAGCGTACAAGTAAGGGTACGGCTGCGGTTTAGCGTTAGCGTACGTGTGATGGCACGATTTAGTGTTGGTGTACTGGTTAAGATTAGGTCACGGGTGAGGGTAAGGCTTCGGTTGAGGGTCACGGTTAGGATTCGGGTTGGGGTTAGGGTTAGGGAATGGTGAGGGATTAGGGTACAGTTTAGGGTTTGACAACGATTAAGGGTTAGCGTACGGTTGAGGGCACGAGTTAGTGTTGGTGTACTGGTTAAGATTAGGGCACGGGTGAGGGTAAAGCTTCGGTTTAGGGCCAGGGTTAGGATTCTGGTTAGGGTAAGTGTTAGGGAATGGATAGGGATTAGGGTAATATTTAGGATACGACAACGCTTTGACGTTAACGTACGTGTGAGGGCACGAGTTAGGGTTGGTGTACTGGTTAAGATTAGGGCACGGGTAAGGGTAAGGCTTTTAGTGAGGGTCAGTGTTAGGATTTGTGTTAGGGTTAGGGTTAGGGAATGGTGAGGGATTAATGTACTGTTTAGGGTATGACAGCGATGAAGGGTTTGCGGACGTGTGAGGGCACGAGTTAGTGTTGGTGTACTGGTTAAGATTAGGGCAAGGGTGAGGGTATGGCTTCGGGTGAGTGAGGGTTAGGATTCGGGTTAGGGTTAGGGTTAGGAAATGGGGAGGGATTAGGGTACAGTTTACGGTACAACAATGCTTAAGGGTTAGCGTACGTGTGAGGGCATGAGTTAGTGTTGGTGTACTGGTTAAGATTAAGGCACGGGTGAGGGTAAGACTTCGGTTTAGGGCCAGGGTTAGGATTCTGGTTAGGGTTAGTGTTAGGGAATGGATAGGGATTAGGGTAATATTTAGGTTACAACAACGCTTTGGCGTTAACGTACGTGTGAGGGCACGAGTTAGGGTTGGTGTACTGGTTAAGAATAGGGCATGGGTGAGGGTAAGGTTTCGGGTTAGGGACAGTTTTAGGGATCGGGTTAGGGTTAGAATTAGGCAATGGGGAGGGATTAGGGTACAGGTTAGGGTACGGCAACGGTTTAGGTTGCGAATACGTTGGAGGGCATGGTTTAGTGTTGATGTACTGGTTAAAATTAGGACACGGGTGAGGGTAATGCTTCGTGTGAGGGTCAGGTTTAGGATTAGGGTTAGGGTTAGTGATAGGGAATGGGGAGGGATTCGGGTACGCTTTATGGTATGGCTGCAGTTTAGGGTTAGCGTATGTGTGAGGTCACGGTTTAGTGACGGTGTATTGGTTAAGATTAGGTCACGGGTGAGGGTAAGGCTTAGGGTGAGGCTCAGGGTTAGGATTCTGGTTAGCATTAGGGTTAGGGAATGGGGAGGGATTAGGGTACAATTTAGGGTATGACAACGCTTACGTGTTAGTGTACGTGTGAGGGCACGAGTTAGTGTTGGTGTCCTATTTAAGATTAGGGCACGGGTGAGGGTAAGGCTTCGGGTGAGGGTCAGGGTTAGGATTCGTGTTTGGGTTAGGGTTAGGGAATGGAGAGGGATTAGGGTACAGGCTAGGGTACGACAACGCTTAATGGTTCGCATAATTGTGAGGACACGAGTTAGTGTTGGTGTACTGGTTAAGACAAGGGCACCGGTGAGGGTAAGGCCTCGGAAAAGGGTCACATTCAGGGTTTGGGTTACGGTTAGGGTTAGGGAATGGGGAGGGATTAGGGTGCAGGATAGGGTACGACAACGCTTAAGGGTTAGTGTACGTTTGAGGGCATGAGTTAGTGTTTGTGTACTGGTTAAGATTAGGGCATGGGTTAGGGTAGGGCCTCGGAACAGGGTCAGGTTTAGGGATGGGGTTAGGGTTAGGGTTAGGCAATGGGAGGGATTAGGGATCAGAGTAGGGCACAGCAACGATTTAGTGTTAGCCTGGGTTGGAGGGCATGGGTTAGTGTTGATGGACTGTTTAAAATTAGGACACGGATGAGGGTAAATCTTCGGGTGAGTGTCAGGGTTAGGGTTCGGATTAGGGTTAGGGTTAGGGAATGGAGAGGGATTAGGGTACACGTTAGGGTACGGCAGCGGTTTAGGGTTAGCGTACGTGTGAGGGCAGAGATTAGTGATGGTGTATTGGTTAAGATTAGGTCACAGGTGAGGGTAAGGCTTAGGGTGAGGCTCAGGGTTAGGATTCGGGTTAGGGTTAGGGTTAGGGAAGGGGGAGGGATTAGAGTCCAATTTAGGGTATGACAATGCTTAAGGGTTAGCGTACGTGTGAGGGCACGAGTTAGTGTTGGTGTCCTGGTTAAGATTAGGGCACGGGTGAGGGTAAGGCTTCAGGTGAGGGTCAGGGTTAGGATTTGGGTTAGGGTTAAGGTTAGGGAATGGGGAGGGATTAGGGTACAGTTTAGGATACAACAACGCTTTAGGGTTAGTGTACGTGTCAGGGCACGAATTAGTGTTGGTGTGCTGGTTAAGATTAGGGCACGGGTGAGGGTAAGGGTTCGGGTGAGGTTCGGGTTTACGATTCGGGTTAGGTTTAATGTTAGGGAATGGGGAAGGATTAGGGTACATTTTAGGGTACGATCACGCTTAAGGGTTAGCGTACGTGTGAGGTCAGTAGTTAGTGTTAGTGTACCGGTTACGATTAGGGCACGGATGAGGGTAAGGCCTCGGAAGAGGGTCACGTTAAGGGTTTGGTTTAGGGTTATGGTTAGGGAATGGGGATTGATTAGGGTACAGGTTACGGTACGGCAATGGTTTAGGGTTAGTCAACGTAAGAGGGCATGGGTTAGTGTTGATGTACTGGTTAAAATTAGGACACGGGTGAGGGTAAAGTTAAAGGTGAGTGTCAGGGTTAGGTTTCAGGTTAGTGTTAGGGTTAGGGAATGGAGAGGGATTAGGGTAGAGTTTAGGGTACGACAATGCGTAAGGTTTAGTGTACGTGTGAGGGCACAAATTAGTGTTGGTGTGCTGGTTAAGATTAGGGCACATGTGAGGGTAAGGGTTCGAGTGAGGGTCAGGTTTACGATTCGGCTTAGGGTTAGGGTTAGGGAATGGGGAGTGATTAGGGTACAGTTTAGGGTACGATGACGTTTAAGGGTTAGCATACGTTTGAGGTCACTAGTTAGTGTTAGTGTACCTGTTATGATTAGGGCACGGGTGAGGGTAATGCTTCGGGTGAGGGTCAGGGTTAGGATTCGTGTTTGGGTTAGTTTAAGGGAATGGAGAGGGATTAGGGTACAGGCTAGGGTACGACAACGCTTAAGGGTTCGCATTATTGTGAGGGCACGAGTTAGTGTTGGTGTACTGGTTAAGACAAGGGCACCGGTGAGGGTAAGGCCTCGGAAAAGGGTCACGTTCAGGGTTTAGGTTAGGGTTAGGGTTAGGGAATGGGGAGGGATTAGGGTGGAGGAGAGGGTACGACAACTCTTAAGGGTTAGTGTACGTTTGAGGGCACGAGTTAGAGTTTGTGTACTGGTTAAGATTAAAGCATGGGTTAGGGTAGGGCCTCGGAAGAGGGTCAGGTTTAGGGATGGGGTTAGGGTTAGGGTTAGGAAATGGGAGGGATTAGGGAACAGGGTAAGGCACGGCAACTGTTTAGTGTTAGCCTACGTTGGAGGGCATGGGTTAGTGTTGATGGACTGTTTAAAATTAGGACACGGGTGAGGGTAAAGTTTAGGGTGAGTGTCAGGGTTAGGTTTCAGGATAGCGTCAGGGTTAGGGATTGGAGAGGGATTAGGGTACAGGTTAGGGTACGGCTGCGGTTTAGGGTTAGCGTACGTGTGAGGGCACGAGTTAGTGTTGGTGTCCTGGTTAAGATTAGGGCATGGGTGAGGGTAAAGTTTCGGGTGAGGGTCAGGGTTAGGATTCCCGTTAGCAATAGGGTTAAGGAATGGAGAGGGATTAGGGTACAGGATAGGGTACGACAACGTTTAAGGGTTCGCATAATTGTGAGGGCATGAGTTAGTGTTGGTGTACTGGTTAAGCCAAGGGCACCGGTGAGGGTAAGGCCTTGGAAAAGGGTCACGTTCAGGGTTTGGGTTAGGGTTAGGTTTAGGGAATGGGGAGGGATTAGGGTACAGGATAGGGTACGAAAATGCTTAATGGTTAGCGTACGTTTGAGGGCACGAGTTAGTGTTTGTGTACTGGTTAAGATTAGGGCATGGGTTAGGGTAGGGCTTTGGAAGAGGGTCAGGTTTAGGGATGGGGTTAGGGTTAGGGTTAGGCAATGGGAGGGATTGGGGAACAGGGTAGGGCACGGCAACGGTTTAGTGTTACCCTACGTTGGAGGGCATAAGTTAGTGTTGATGGACTGTTTAAAATTAGGACACGGATGAGGGTTAAACTTCCAGTGAATGTCAGGGTTGTGTTTCGGGTTAGGGTTAGGGTTAGGGAATGGAGAGGGATTAGGGTACAGGTTAGGGTACGGCTACGGTTTAGGGTTAGCGTACGTGTGAGGGCACGGTTTAGTGACGGTGTATTGGTTAAGATTAGGGCACGGGTGAGGGTAAGGCTTAGGGTGAGGCTCAGGGTTAGGATTCGGGTTAGGGTTAGGGTTAGGGAATGGGGAGGGATTAGGGTACAATTTAGGGTATGACAACGCTTAAGGGTTAGTGTACGTGTGAGGGCACGAGTTAGTGTTGTTGTCCTATTTAAGATTAGGGCACGGGTGAGGGTAAAGCTTTGGGTGAGGGTCAGGGTTAGGTTTCGTGTTTGGGTTAAGGTTAGGGAATGGAGAGGGATTAGGGTACAGGCTAGGGTACGACAACGCTTAATGGTTCGCATAATTGTGAGGACACGAGTTAGTGTTGGTGTACTGGTTAAGACAAGGGCACCGGTGAGGGTAAGGCCCCGGAAAAGGGTCACATTCAGGGTTTGGGTTACGGTTAGTGTTAGGGAATGGGGAGGGTTTAGGGTGCAGGATAGGGTACGACAACGCTTAAGGGTTAGTGTACGTTTGAGGGCACAAGTTAGTGTTTGTGTACTGGTTAAGATTAGGGCATGCGTTAGGGTAGGGCCTCGGAACAGGGTCAGGTTTAGGGATGGGGTTAGGGTTAGGGTTAGGCAATGGGAGGGATTAGGGATCAGGGTAGGGCACAGCAACGATTTAGTGTTAGCCTGGGTTGGAGGGCATGGGTTAGTGTTGATGGACTGTTTAAAATTAGGACACGGATGAGGGTAAATCTTCGGGTGAGTGTCAGGGTTAGGGTTCGGATTAGGGTTAGGGTCAGGGAATGGAGAGGGATTAGGGTACACGTTAGGGTACGGCAGCGGTTGAGGGTTAGCGTACGTGTTAGGGCACAGATTAGTGATGGTGTATTGGTTAACATTAGGTCACAGGTGAGGGTAAGGCTTAGGGTGAGGCTCAGGGTTAGGATTCGGGTTAGGGTTAGGGTTAGGGAAGGGGGAGGGATTAGAGTCCAATTTAGGGTATGACAATGCTTAAGTGTTAGCGTATGTGTGAGGGCATGAGTTAGTGTTGGTGTCCTGGTTAAGATTAGGGCACGGGTGAGGGTAAGGCTTCAGGTGTGGGTCAGGGTTAGGATTTGGGTTAGGGTTAGGGTTAGGGAATGGGGAGGGATTAGGGTACAGTTTAGGGTACGACAACGCTTAAGGGTTAGTGTACGTGTCAGGGCACGAATTAGTGTTGGTGTGCTGGTTAAGATTAGGACATGGGTGAGGGTAAGGGTTCGGGTGAGGGTCGGGTTTACGATTCGGGTTAGGGTTAATGTTAGGGAATGGGGAAGGATTAGGGTACATTTTAGGGTACGATCACGCTTAAGGGTTAGCGTACGTGTGAGGTCAGTAGTTAGTGTTAGTGTACCGGTTACGATTAGGGCACGGATGAGGGTAAGGCCTCGGAAGAGGGTCACGTTAAGGGTTTGGTTTAGGGTTATGGTTAGGGAATGGGGATTGATTAGGGTACAGGTTACGGTACGGCAATGGTTTAGGGTTAGTAACGTAAGAGGGCATGGGTTAGTGTTGATGTACTGGTTAAAATTAGGACACGGGTGAGGGTAAAGTTAAAGGTGAGTGTCAGGGTTAGGTTTCAGGTTAGTGTTAGGGTTAGGGAATGGAGAGGGATTAGGGAACAGTTTAGGGTACGACAACGCGTAAGGGTTAGTGTACGTGTGAGGGCACAAATTAGTGTTGGTGTGCTGGTTAAGATTAGGGCACATGTGAGGGTAAGGGTTCGAGTGAGGGTCAGGTTTACGATTCGGCTTAGGGTTAGGGTTAGGGAATGGGGAGTGATTAGGGTACAGTTTAGGGTACGATGACGTTTAAGGGTTAGCATACGTTTGAGGTCACTAGTTAGTGTTAGTGTACCTGTTATGATTAGGGCACGGGTGAGGGTAACGCTTCGGGTGAGGGTCAGGGTTAGGATTCGTGTTTGGGTTAGTTTAAGGGAATGGAGAGGGATTAGGGTACAGGCTAGGGTACGACAACGCTTAAGGGTTCGCATTATTGTGAGGGCACGAGTTAGTGTTGGTGTACTGGTTAAGACAAGGGCACCGGTGAGGGTAAGGCCTCGGAAAAGGGTCACGTTCAGCGTTTGGGTTAGGGTTAGGGTTAGGGAATGGGGAGGGATTAGGGTGGAGGAGAGGGTACGACAACTCTTAAGGGTTAGTGTACGTTTGAGGGCATGAGTTAGTGTTTGTGTACTGGTTAAGATTAAAGCATGGGTTAGGGTAGGGCCTCGGAAGAGGGTCAGGTTTAGGGATGGGGTTAGGGTTAGGGTTAGGCAATGGGAGGGATTAGGGAACAGGGTAAGGCACGGCAACTGTTTAGTGTTAGCCTACGTTGGAGGGCATGGGTTAGTGTTGATGGACTGTTTAAAATTAGGACACGGGTGAGGGTAAAGTTTAGGGTGAGTGTCAGGGTTAGGTTTCAGGTTAGCGTCAGGGTTAGGGATTGGAGAGGGATTAGGGTACAGGTTAGGGTACGGCTGCGGTTTAGGGTTAGCGTACGTGTGAGGGCACGAGTTAGTGTTGGTGTCCTGGTTAAGATTAGGGCATGGGTGAGGGTAAAGTTTCGGGTGAGGGTCAGGGTTAGGATTCCCGTTAGCAATAGGGTTAAGGAATGGAGAGGGATTAGGGTACAGGATAGGGTACGACAACGCTTAAGGGTTCGCATAATTGTGAGGGCATGGGTTAGTGTTGGTGTACTGGTTAAGCCAAGGGCACCGGTGAGGGTAAGGCCTTGGAAAAGGGTCACGTTCAGGGTTTGGGTTAGGGTTAGGGTTAGGGAATGGGGAGGGATTAGGGTACAGGATAGGGTACGAAAATGCTTAATGGTTAGTGTACGTTTGAGGGCACGAGTTAGTGTTTGTGTACTGGTTAAGATTAGGGCATGGGTTAGGGTAGGGCTTTGGAAGAGGGTCAGGTTTAGGGATGGGGTTAGGGTTAGGGTTAGGCAATGGGAGGGATTGGGGAACAGGGTAGGGCACGGCAACTGTTTAGTGTTACCCTACGTTGGAGGGCATAAGTTAGTGTTGATGGACTGTTTAAAATTAGGACACGGATGAGGGTTAAACTTCCAGTGAATGTCAGGGTTGTGTTTCGGGTTAGGGTTAGGGTTAGGGAATGGAGAGGGATTAGGGTACAGGTTAGGGTAAGGCTGCGGTTTAGGGTTAGCGTACGTGTGAGGGCACGGTTTAGTGATGGTGTATTGGTTAAGATTAGGGCACGGGTGAGGGTAAGGCTTCAGGTGAGGGTCAGGGTTAGGATTCGGGTTAGTGTTAGGGTTAGGGAATGGGGAGCGATTAGGGTACAGTTTAGGGTACGACAACTCTTAACGGTTAGCGTACGTTTGAGGTCACTATTTAGTGTTAGTGTACCTGTTACGATTAGGGCACGGGTAAGGGTAAGGCCTCGGAAGAGGGTCACGTTAAGGGTTTGGGTTAGGATTATGGTTAAGGAATGGGGATTGATTAGGGTACAGGTTAGAGTACGGCAATGGTAAAGGGTTAACCTCCGTAAGAGGGCATGGGTTAGTGTTGATGTACTGGTTAAAATTAGGACACGGGTGAGGGTAAAGTTTAGGGTGAGTGTCAGGATTAGGTTTCAGGTTAGGGTTAGGGTTAGAGAATGGAGAGGGATTAGGGTACAGGTTAGGGTACAGCTGCGGTTTAGGGTTAGCATACGTATGAGGGCACGAGTTAGTGTTGGTGTCCTGGTTAAGATTAGGGCACGAGTGAGGGTAAGGCTTCGGGTGAGGGTCAGGGTAAGGATTCGGGTTAGGAATAGGGTTAGGGAATGGAGAGGGTTTAGGGTACAGGCTAGGGTACGACAACACTTAAGGGTTCGCATAATTGTGAGGGCACGAGTTAGTGTTGGTGTACTGGTTAAGACAAGGGCACCGGTGAGGGTAAGGCCTCGGAAAAGGGTCACATTCAGGGTGTGGGTTACGGTTAGGGTTAGGGAATGGGGAGGGATTAGGGTGCAGGATAGGGTACGACAACGCTTAAGGGTTAGTGTACATTTGAGGGCACGAGTTAGTGTTTGTGTACTGGTTAAGATTAGGGCATTGGTTAGGGTATGGCCTCGGAAGAGGGTCAGGTTTGCGGATGGGGCTAAGATTAGGGTTAGGCAATGGGAGGGATTAGGGAACAGGGTAGGGCACTGCAACGGTTTAGTGTTAGCCTACGTTGGAGGGCATGGGTTAGTGTTCATGGACTGTTTAAAATTAGGACACGGGTGAGGGTAAATCTTCGGGTGAGTGTCAGGGTTAGGGTTCGGGTTAGGGTTAGGGTTAGGGAATGGAGAGGGATTAGGGTACAGGTTAGGGTACGGCTGCGGTTTAGGGTTAGCGTACGTGTGAGGGCACGGTTTAGTGACGGTGTATTGGTTAAGATTAGGTCACGGGTGAGGGTAAGGCTTAGGGTGAGGCTCAGGGTTAGGATTCGGGTTAGGGTTAGGGTTAGGGAATGGGGAGGGATTAGGGTACAATTTAGGGTATGACAATGCTTAAGGGTTAGTGTACGTGTGAGGGCACGAGTTAGTGTTGTTGTCCTATTTAAGATTAGGGCACGGGTGAGGGTAAGGCTTTGGGTGAGGGTCAGGGTTAGGTTTCGTGTTTGGGTTAAGGTTAGGGAATGGAGAGGGATTAGGGTACAGGCTAGGGTACGAGAACGCTTAATGGTTCGCATAATTGTGAGGACACGAGTTAGTGTTGGTGTACTGGTTAAGACAAGGGCACCGGTGAGGGTAAGGCCCCGGAAAAGGGTCACATTCAGGGTTTGGGTTACGGTTAGGGTTAGGGAATGGGGAGGGATTAGGGTGCAGGATAGGGTACGACAACGCTTAAGGGTTAGTGTACGTTTGAGGGCACAAGTTAGTGTTTGTGTACTGGTTAAGATTAGGGCATGGGTTAGGGTAGGGCCTCGGAACAGGGTCAGGTTTAGGGATGGGGTTAGGTTTAGGGTTAGGCAATGGGAGGGATTAGGGATCAGGGTAGGGCACAGCAACGATTTAGTGTTCGCCTGGGTTGGAGGGCATGGGTTAGTGTTGATGGACTGTTTAAAATTAGGACACGGATGAGGGTAAATCTTCGGGAGAGTGTCAGGGTTAGGGTTCGGATTAGGGTTAGGGTCAGGGAATGGATAGGGATTAGGGTACACGTTAGGGTACGGCAGCGGTTGAGGGTTAGCGTACGTGTGAGGGCACAGATTAGTGATGGTGTATTGGTTAAGATTAGGTCACAGGTGAGGGTAAGGCTTAGGGTGAGGCTCAGGGTTTGGATTCGGGTTAGGGTTAGGGTTAGGGAAGGGGGAGGGATTAGAGTCCAATTTAGGGTATGACAATGCTTAAGTGTTAGCGTACGTGTGAGGGCACGAGTTAGTGTTGGTGTCCTGGTTAAGATTAGGGCACGGGTGAGGGTAAGGCTTCAGGTGAGGGTCAGGGTTAGGATTTGGGTTAGGGTTAGGGTTAGGGAATGGGGAGGGATTAGGGTACAGTTTAGGGTACGACAACGCTTAATGGTTAGTGTACGTGTGAGGGCACGAATTAGTGTTGGTGTGCTGGTTAAGATTAGGGCACGGGTGAGGGTAAGGGTTCGGGTGAGGGTCAGGTTTACGATTCGGGTTAGGGTTAATGTTAGGGAATGGGGAAGGATTAGGGTACATTTTAGGGTACGATCACGCTTAAGGGTTAGCGTAGGTGTGAGGTCAGTAGTTAGTGTTAGTGTACCGGTTACGATTAGGGCACGGATGAGGGTAAGGCCTCGGAAGAGGGTCACGTTAAGGGTTTGGTTTAGGGTTATGGTTAGGGAATGGGGATTGATTAGGGTACAGGTTACGGTACGGCAATGGTTTAGGGTTAGTCAACGTAAGAGGGCATGGGTTAGTGTTGATGTACTGGTTAAAATTAAGACACGGGTGAGGGTAAAGTTAAAGGTGAGTGTCAGGGTTAGGTTTCAGGTTAGTGTTAGAGTTAGGGAATGGAGAGGGATTAGGGTACAGGTTAGGGTACAGCTGTGGTTTAGGGTTAGCGTACGTGTGAGGGCACGAGTTAGTGTTGGTGTCCTGGTTAAGATTAGGGCACGGGTGAGGGTAAGGCTTTGGGTGAGGTTCAGGGTTAGGATTCGTGTTAGGGTTAGGGTTAAGGAATGGGGAGGGATTAGGGTTCAGTTTAGGGTACGATGACGTTTAATGGTTAGCATACGTTTGAGGTCACTAGTTAGTGTTAGTGTACCTGTTACGATATTGGCACGGGTGAGGGTAAGGCCTCGGAAGAGGGTCACGTTAAGGGTTTGGGTTAGGGTTACGGTTAGGGAATGGGGATGGATTAGGATACTGGTTAGGGTACGGCAATGGTTTAGGGTTAGCATACGTAAGAGGGCATGGGTTAGTGTTGATGTACTGGTTAAAATTAGGACACGGGTGAGGGTAAAGTTTAGGGTGAGTGTCAGGGTTAGGTTTCAGGTTAGGGTTAGGGTTAGAGAATGGGGAGGGATTAGGGTACAGGCTAGGGTACGACAACGTTTAATGGTTCGCATAATTGTAAGGACACGAGTTAGTGTTGGTGTACTGGTTAAGACAAGGGCACCGGTGAGGGTAAGGCCTCGGAAAAGGGTCACATTCAGGGTTCGGGTTATGTTTAGGGTTAGGGAATGGGGAGAGATTAGAGTACAATTTAGGGTATGACAAGGCTTAAGGGTTAGCGTACGTGTGAGGGCACGAGTTAGTGTTGGTGTCCTGGTTAAAATTAGGGCACGGGTGAGGGTAAGGCTTCAGTTGAGGGTCAGGGTTATGATTCGGGTTAGGGTTAGGGTTAGGGGATGGGGAGGGATTAGGGTCCAGTTTAGGGTACTATGAGGTTTAAGGGTTAGCGTACGTTTGAGGTCACTAGTTAGTGCTAGTGTACCTGTTATGATTAGAGCACGGGTGAGGGTAAGGCTTCGGGTGAGGGTCAGGTTTAGGATTCGTGTTTCGGTTAGTTTAAGGGAATGGAGAGGGATTAGGGTACAGGCTAGGGTACGACAACGCTTAAGGGTTCGCATAATTGTGAGTGCACGAGTTAGTGTTGGTGTACTGGTTAAGACAAGGGCACCGGTGAGGGTAAGGCCTCGGAAAAGGGTCACGCTCAGGGTAAGAGTTAGGGTTAGGGTTAGGGAATGGGGAGGGATTAAGGTGCAGGATAGGGTACGACAACGCTTAAGGGTTAGTGTACGTTTGAGGGCACGAGTTAGTGTTTGTGTACTGGTTAAGATTAGGTCATGGGTTAGGGTAGGGCCTCGGAAGAGGGTCAGGTTTAGGGATGGGGTTAGGGTTAGGGTTAGGCAATGGGAGGGGTTAGGGAACAGGGTAAGGCACGGCAACTGTTTAGTGTTAGCCTACGTTGGAGGGCATGGGTTAGTGTTGATGGACTGTTTAAAATTAGGAAACGGGTGAGGGTAAAGTTTAGGGTGAGTGTCAGGATTAGGTTTCAGGTTAGGGTCAGGGTTAGGGAATGGAGAGGGATTAGGGTACAGTTTAGGGTACAGCTGCGGTTTATGGTTAGCGTACGTGTGAGGGCATGAGTTAGTGTTGGTGTCCTGGTTAAGATTAGGGCATGGGTGAGGGTAAGGTTTCGGGTGAGGGTCAGGGGTAGGATTCGCGTTCGGGTTAGGGTTAGGGAATGGAGAGGGATTAGGGTACAGGACAGGGTACGACAACGCTTAAGGGTTCGCATAATTGTGAGGGCATTAGTTCGTGTTGGTGTACTGGTTAAGTCAAGGGCACCGGTGAGGGTAAGGCCTTGGAAAAGGGTCACGTTCAGGGTTTGGGTTAGGGTTAGGGTTAGGGAATGGGGAGGGATTAGGGTACAGGATAGGGTACGAGAACGCTTAAGGGTTAGCGTACGTTTGAGGGCATGAGTTAGTGTTTGCGTACTGGTTAATATTATGGCATGGGTTAGGGTAGGGCTTTGGAAGAGGGTCAGGTTTAGGGATGGGGTTACGGTTAGGGTTAGGCAATGGGAGGGATTGGGGAACAGGGTAGGGCACGGCAAAGGTTTAGTGTTAGCCTACGTTGGAGGGCATGAGTTAATGTTGATGGACTGTTTAAAATTAGGACACGGATGAGGGTAAAACTTCAGGTGAGTGTCAGGGCTGTGGTTCGGGTTAGGGTTAGGGTTAGGGAATGGAGTGGGATTTGGGTACAGGTTAGGGTACGGCCGCGGTTTAGGGTTAGCGTACGTGTGAGGGCACGGTTTAATGATGGTGTATTGGTTTAGATTAGGGCACGGGTGAGGGTAAGGCTTCAGGTGAGGGTCAGGGTTAGGATTCGGGTTAGGGTTAGGGTTAGGGAATGGGGAGGGATTAGGGTACAGTTTAGGGTACGACAACGCTTAAGGGTTAGCATACGTTTGAGGTCAATAGTCAGTGTTAGTGTACCTGTTACGATTAGGGCACGGGTGAGGGTAAGGCCTCGGAAGAAGGTCACGTTAAGGGTTTGGGTTAGGATTATGGTTAGGGAATGGGGATTGATTAGGGTACAGGTTAGGGTACGGCAATGGTTTAGGGTTAACCTCCGTAAGAGGGTATGGGTTAGTGTTGATGTACTGGTTAAAATTAGGACATGGGTGAGGGTAAATCTTCGGGTGAGTGTCAGGGTTAGGGTTCGGGTTAGGGTTAGGGTTAGGGAATGGAGAGGGATTAGGGTACAGGTTAGGGTACGGCTGCGATTTAGGGTTAGCGTACGTGTGAGGGCACGGTTTAGTGATGGTTTATTGGTTAAGATTAGGTCACGCGAGAGGCTAAGGCTTAGAGTGAGGCTCAGTGTTAGGATTCTGGTTAGGGTTAGGGTTAGGGAATGGCTAGGGATTAGGGTACAATTTAGGGTATGACAACGCTTAAGGGTTGTCGTACGTGTGAGGGCACGAGTTAGTGTTGGTGTCCTGGTTAAGATTAGGGCACGGGTGAGGGTAAGGCTTCGGGTGAGGGCCAGGGTTAGGATTCGTTTTTGGGTTAGTTTAAGGGAATGGAGAGGGATTAGGGTACAGGCTAGAGTACGACAACGCTTAAGGGTTCGCATAATTGTGAGGGCACGAGTTAGTGTTAGTTTACTGGTTAAGACAAGGGCACCGGTGAGGGTAAGGCCTCGGAAAAGGGTCACGTTCAGGGTTTGGGTTAGGGTTAGGGTTAGGGAATGGGGGTGGATTAGGATGGAGGATAGGGAACGACAACGCTTAAGGGTTAGTGTACGTTTGAGGGCACGAGTTAGTGTTTTTGTACTGGTTAAGATTAGGGCATGGGTTAGGGTAGGGCCTCGGAACAGGGTCATGTTTAGGGATTGGGTTAGGGTTAGGGTTAGGCAATGGGAGGGATTAGGGAACAGGGTAGGGCACGGCAACTGTTTAGTGTTAGCCTACGTTGGAGGGCATGGGTTAGTGTTGATGGACTGTTTAAAATTAGGAAACGTGTGAGGGCAAATTTTAGGGTGAGTGTCAGGGTTAGATTTCATGTTAGGGTCAGGGTTAGGGAATGGAGAGGGATTAGGGTACAGGTTAGGGTACAGCGGCGGTTTAGTGTTAGCGTACGTGTGAGGGCACGAGTTAGTGTTGGTGTCCTGGTTAAGATTAGGACATGGGTGAGGGTAAGGTTTCGGGTGAGGGTCAGGGTTAGGTTTCGCGTTAGGGTTAGGGTTAGGGAATGGAGAGGGATTAGGGTACAGGCTAGGGTACGACAACGCTTAAGGGTTCGCATAATTGTGAGGGCACGAGTTAGTGTTTATGTATTGGTTAAGACAAGGGCACTGGTGAGGGTAAGGCCTCGGCAAAGGGTCACGTTAAGGGTTTGGGTTAGGGTTAGGGTTAGGGAATGGGGTGGTATTAGGGTACAGGATGGGGTACGGCAACGCTTAGGGGTTAGCGAACGTTTGAGGGCACGAGTTAGTGTCTGTATACTGGTTAAGATTAGGGCATGGGTTAGGGTAGGGCCTCGGAACAGGGTCAGGTTTAGGGATGGGTTTAGTGTTAGGGTTAGGCAATGGGAGGGATTAGGGATCAGGGTAGGGCCCGGCAACGATTTAGTGTTAGCCTACGTTGGAGGGCATGGGTTAGTGTTGATGGACTGTTTAAAATTAGGACACGGATGAGGGTAAATCTTCGGGTGAGTGTCAGGGTTAGGGTTTGGGTTAGAGTTAGCGTTAGGGAATGGAGAGGGATTAGGGTACAGGTTAGGGAACGGCTGCGGTATAGGGTTAGCGTACATGTGAGGGCATGGTTTAGTGATGGTTTATTGGTTAAGATTAGGTCACGCGTGAGGGTAAGGCTTAGAGTGAGGCTCAGTGTTAGGATTCTGGTTAGGGTTAGGGTTAGGTAATGGGGAGGGATTAGGGTACAATTTAGGGTATGACAACGCATAAGGGTTGTCGTACATGTGAGGGCATGAGTTAGTGTTGTTGTCCTGGTTAAGATTAGGGCACGGGTGAGGGTAAGGCTTCGGGTGAGGGCCAGGGTTAGGATTCGTTTTTGGGTTAGTTTAAGGGAATGGAGAGGGATTAGGGTACAGGCTAGGGTACGACAACGCTTAAGGGTTCGCATAATTGTGAGGGCACGAGTTAGTGTTAGTGTACTGGTTAAGACAAGGGCACCGGTGAGGGTAAGGCCTCGGAAAAGGGTCACGTTCAGGGTTGGGGTTAGGGTTAGGGTTAGGGAATGGGGATGGATTAGGGTGGAGGATAGGGAACGACAACGCTTAAGGGTTAGTGTACGTTTGAGGGTACGAGTTAGTGTTTGTGTACTGGTTAAGATTAGGGCATGGGTTAGGGTAGGGCCTCGGAAGAGGGTTATGTTTAGGGATGGGGTTAGGGTTATGGTTAGGCAATTGGAGGGATTAGGGAACAGGGTAGGGCACGGCAACTGTTTAGTGTTAGCCTACGTTGGAGGGTATAGGTTAGTGTTGATGGACTGTTTAAAATTAGGAAACGGGTGAGGGTAAATTTTAGGGTGAGTGTCAGGGTTAGATTTCATGTTAGGGTCAGGGTTAGGGAATGGAGAGGTATTAGGGTACAGTTTAGGGTACGACAGTGCTTAAGGGTTACTGTTCGTGTGAGGGCAAGAGTTAGTGATAGTGTCCTGGTTAAGATTAGGGAACGGGTGAGGGTAAGTGTTCATGTGAGGGTCAGGTTTACGATTCGGGTTACGGTTAGGGTTAGGGAAAGGGGAGGGATTAGGGCACAGTTTAGGGTACGATGAGGCTTAAGGGTTAGCGTACGTGTGAGGTCACTAGTTAGTGTTAGTGTACTGGTTACTATTAGGGCACGGGTGAGTGTAAGGCCTCGGAAGAGGGTCACGATAAGGGTTTGGGTTAGGGTTATGGTTAGGGAATAGGATTGATTAGGGTACAGGTTACGGTACAGCTGCGGTTTAGGGTTAGCGTACGTGTGAGAGCACGAGTTAGTGTTGGTGTCCTGGTTAAGATTAGGGCACGGGTGAGGGTAAGGCTTCTGGTGAGGGTCAGGGTTAGGATTCGGGTTAGGGTTAGCGTTATGGAATGGAGAGGGATTAGGGTACAGGCTAGGGTACGCCAACGCTTAAGGGTTTGCATAATTGTGAGGGCACGAGTTAGTGTTCGTGTACTGCTTAAGACAAGGGCACCGGTGAGGGTAAGGCCTCGGAAAAGGGTCACGTTCAGGGTTTGGGTTAGGTTTAGGGGTAGGGAATGGGGAGGGATTAGGGTACAGGATAGGGTAAGACAATGCTTAAGGGTTAGCGTACGTTTGACGGCACGATTTAGTGTTTGTGTACTGGTTAAGATTAGGGCATGGGTTAGGGTAGGGCCTCAGAAGAGGGTCAGGTTTAGGGATGGGGTTAGGGTTAGGGTTAGGCAATGGGAGGGATTAGGGAACAGGGTAGGGCATGGCAACGATTTAGTGTTAGCCTAAGTGGAGGGCATGGGTTAGTGTTTAGTGTTTATGTGTTAGTGTTTATGTGTTTATGCTTAAGTGTTAGCATACGTGTGAGGGCACCGTTTAGTGTTGCTGTATCGGTTAATATTAGGTGATGGGTGAGGGTAAGGCTTCGGGTGAGGGTCAAGTTTAGGATTAGGGTTAGGGTTAGAGTTAGGGAATGGGGAGGGATTAGGGTACAGGTTAATGTACGGCAACGGTTTAAGGTTAGCCTACGTTGGAGGGCATGGTTTATTGTTTATGTACTGGATAAATTAGGATACGGGTGAGGGTAATGCATCGATGAGTTTTAGGTTTAGTGTTCGGGTTAGCGTTAGGGTTAGGGAATGGAGAGGGATTAGGGTAGAGGTTAGGGTAGGGCAGTTGTTTAGTGTTAGCGTATATGTGAGGGCACAGTTTAGTGTTTGCGTACTGGTTAAGATTAGGTCACAGGTGAGGGTAAGGCTTCAGATGAGGGTCAAGATTAGGATTCGGGTTACGGTTAGAGTTAGGGAATGGGGAGGGATTAGGGTACAGTTTAGGGTTTGACAAAGTTTAAGGGTTAGCGTACGTGTGAGGGCACGAGTTAGTGTTGGTGTACTGGTTAAGATTAGTGCATGGGTGAGGGTAAGGCTTCGGGTGAGAGAAAGGATTAGGGATCGGTTTAGGGTTAGTGTCAGGCAATGTGGAGGGTTTAGGGTACAGGTTAGGCTACGGCAATGGTTTAGGGATAACCTACGTTGGCGGGAATGTGTTAGTGTTGATTTACTGCTTAAAATTAGGACATGGGTGAGGGTAAAACTTCGGAGGAGTGTTAGGGTTAGGGTTCGGTTTAGAGTTAGGGTTAGTGAATGGAGAGGGATTAGCGTACAGGTTAGGGTACGGCTGC